>CALNXK010000355.1:122500-305097 GCA_942486035.1 Porites lobata
GATACGTTTATCTGCCATTATGTGCCCCCAAATGTGAACAGCAATGACAATGGGAAAAAGCTCCAAAAGCGCGATGTTATAAGATTTCCAGTGGTTCGTCCAAGTTCCGTGAAGCCAATGGCGATCAAAGACCGCACCAAAACCTATCGAGCCTGCTGCATCAGTATAAAGCTGAAGACTCTGGGATGTTTCCCAAACGTCACTTAAGAAAAACGATCGCCCGTTAAAATCGTCAAGAAAACGGAGCCAAAGCATGATATCTAATTTAGCGCCTCGCGAGAGACGAATGTGATGATGAGGCTTGTTGACGCCTTTGGTAAGATCTATCATGCGACGCAGAAAAGCTCGACCCGGAACAACCACGAGGCATGTAAAATTCAATAAACCTATCAGTGATTGGAGTTCCTTTAGGCAGATGGAGCGCCGGGTCTGGAGATTTTGTAACATCGCACGACACTTGAGAAGTTTGTCTTCTGGTAGGCGCGCCCCTTGGCGTACAGAATCAAGCGTAATTCCAGCAAATTGTAAAACATTCGCGGGACCCACCGTTTTTTCAGGGGCCAAAGGAACGCCAAGATAATTACACATCAAAATAAAATTATCTAAGTCGTGCTCACGTTGTCCTGACGGTGACATAGATAATGAGTATTTCCCCTCCTGCTGAGGTGAATCAGACAATGACGACCCGAAATTAATATATTCATTTGCCCAAATTTTTGCTTTGATTTTGGAACTCACTCTCGAAGTGAGAGGGACAGAAACACTAGTGAATTGAACTTGTGGTCTTTGATCATACGGATCCGTGTTAACTAAGTCTAAAATAGGATCAACTGCTCCAATACCTGTCTGAGGATTGGTGATGACATTGGCGTCGTCATAACAGCCTGTTCAACAAGTCCAGTTGGCGCTTGCGTAACTACTGGCGTTGGGGAGTTGTTGTCGAGCAGCGAAGCCAATTTCTCAGGTGAGAAGGCCGTCTTTACTGCTTGTGTAATTACAGCAGAAATGATAGCGGTGATTGCATCGACATCCACGGACACTGTGCCTGGGGATGAACTTGAAGGGTTTGAAGCAATCACGTTGGCCTGCTCAGTTGTAGTGCTCTCGTGAACAGTGGGCGCCTCCTCAGGACGCAGTCTTGGCCGCCTGGCTCTCTTGTTGGGGCGAACGGATGGAATGGCGGCGGGCGCTGTAGCTTGAGTTGTTGGTCGTTTTCGCGGAGGCACTTTTTAGAAAAAAGACTACTGAAACTGGCAAAAATAAACAAGACTGAGACAATTAACAGCACTGCAGGGGATACGAATATACCCCGCGAGGCATTGTTGTCTGCAAAATTACTTAGTACTTGGGAGAGGCAGTTCAAGATATATATAGCCTAACAGGCCCGACGTAGCCACAAAAGAAATTGAAAAATATAAGTGACAAAATACGATAAATAAGACAGCAGTAACAGTATAGAAAAAAGCCAAGTTCCATGACAAAACGTTCATAATCACTGATACCGAGTGCATTGGACACACCTCCCAAAAAGGGGGACGGTCAAAAGTGGTTGTACACTCAAAATGGTAAGGCGAAAGCATAAAATAACATAGCCAAAACCGCAAAAATAAACACGGTATTTAAACCGTGCATGAACAAAGTAGCAAGCCTGCTTATAGGTAGGAAAGTACTTTCCAACAACAAGTGAACAAAGGGCAAGGCTGCATAATATTCGGCTTGGTAAAGGGCAACAAATATCAAAATTAGGGAACTGGCAAATACATGGGAAAAAAATTACTACTGTTAACGACCTGAAAAAAATTCGTATACATCTAAGAACTGCGCCTCTCAAACTGCGAAAATATTTATAATGTCCGAGTTTGTTTAAATGAACACCATCCCGAGCAAGAAAACGTGATTTACAACGCCAAAACCCTCTGTGACGCCGGTAAAATACATAAGGAATGGGTTCTAAAACCACCTTAAGATACTTCGTTAACAAGTCAACCTGTTTGTTAAAAGAAGAGGCAACTTGCCTGTAAAGGGTTTGACAAACGCAAATCAATTCCTCTCCATATGACTCATAATGTAAACGACAAAGATCTTCAATTGCCGAGCCAGTTTCAGCGGCCGAAATGGTGGTAAGGTCATTCGTACCTAATTGCCAGATTACTACATTGGGAGCGAACTCCTCTACTACACCTAAATCATACTCCCTAGTTTTAGAAACCGTTCTACCTCCAATCCCATGCCATCTTATGAGCAGATGGCCATCTAGACTTACATTTTTCGCAATGTGCGTATTAAAATTGCGGCAAACAAAATCGTGCACACGGCGAATGAAACAGTGGCCCAGAATTAATACACGGATTGGCGGGATGAGGAAAATATAATCAAAGGAAGTGCTTGCCTGAAAAGATTTTGCTCGAGATCTCACCGAGTTGATGACGAGGGAGAGAAAAAAGAATTACTGGGAAAATACCTCGATGTACCTACTTAACCCTGACACCGCCCTATAACCTAATTGACTAGATTTGCAGTACCTAGTACAGCCTGACCTAGCGAGTTATCATGTGAGTATCATGCCTTGCCATAAATTACATTATGTCTGCCATAATGTCTAGTTTTATGCATTGCAAAGATGTTTGCGCCAGGAAATTGAAGCATCGCCTTCGGCAGCGGTTTCAAGGCATAAGCAAGCAACGTGTCCAGAGTGTATTGTCTGGAAGCAAGCTAAGTCAATTGGTGAATGCCAAATTCCGGAACAGATCAATTTGCCGACCAATTCGAGCGAGTGCAGTTCAAGTAAGTATCCATCAATGGCGTCATAATAGCTGGAAAGTATGTTTTTTCAACAGGGAAATTCCATTTTACCATAAGTCTAGGCGGAAATGTCAAGATGTAAAGATGGTGGTGTGAGCTACTATAAAGGCGGCGTTTGCCGTGGAATTATTGAATCCAACCAGAAACATTTAAGTGACTGGAAACATGCACCGCGTGGCCAATGGTGTGAACTACTAATGCCTGAAAATTGGCACCATATTTGGACATTCATTTTCAATTGTTTGTTTGTTTGTTTGCTTGTTTTTTTCACGGGGTAAGGGCTCTGATTTCCAAATATGGTACGTTTTGTAACAGGAATAGTTGTTCGCAGCATGACAATGAAGAAAGAAATGACTGTTTCACCTTTCAACTCTCTTGTATGTTTCTGATCCAGACTCTCCCCATGATCTTAACAAATGACCCGCATCTTTTGACCTCTAACAACTTCCCAAAGATTTGGTCAAGCCTAGACTGTTTTGGATGACGTAAAATCGTGTGGCCATGCGCTCATGTGTGACATATGGGCAAAGTTTTGTTTTCTTTTTCACACTTTTGCGATTACTTGCTTTTCAAAATAGAACTATTCACGGTTTTTTGTCAGTAACTTTTGACATAAACTCTTTGGCTAAAACCAGTCCACATTTTTGGGAAGAGCACCTCAAACATAGTAAATGTGTGTGCCAAGTTTGAGACCAATATGCTAGAAAGGAGCGGAGAAATGGCCCCGCAAAGTTGGGACATTTTACAAACGTCTGTAAAATTTCGCATTTTTGCGGGGCCATATCTTCACTTTTTTTTGGCCTATCAATCTCAAACTTATATATAGCTTCGCAAGTTTGTTGATTTCAAGGCGCTCTTTTCAGGCATGTCAGTATATGTTCGATAACTGGTCCGAGTCAAAAGTTTAATAAACCGTGAAAAGGTCTATTATCGTGAATTGTGTGTATTTCCAGAAATGTGACTAAGCGAATAGAAAGCGGCATGTTTTTTTTCTGGATCCACCGTCAAGTAGACCTTGTAGACATGCGAAAGGAAGCTGTGTCACACAATAGACAGAGATTTCAATACATACTTACTATTCAAGATGTCTTTAGCAGATACCTGTGGCTGCGGTCACTTACGTACAAATCAAGCAATGTAGTCTCCAAGGCATTGGACGATCTCTATACTGACGTTGGACCTCCCAAAGTGTTGCAGTCTGACAGGGGAGGAGAGTTTAAAAAATGGGTGAAGAAATTGCGCAAGAGTTTGAATGTGAAGGTGATTTGAAGTAAACCATACCACCCACAGTCCCAGGGAAAGGTCGAGAGGTCACATCGTGCCCTTCGAAAAAAAAAAACGCCTTTGACCTCGGCCACCTAAGTAAAAGTGGAGTACACTGGGCAAAACATGTACAACTTAGGGAATGTCAGAAGCTTCAAATTAGGATTAATTAGGAAACAAATCCCCTTTCGAAGTTTTCTACGGTAGAAAATCCAACGCTGTCCTTAACCATATACCGGGTGGACGGTGCGTAATAGAGTGTAACGCGATCCGTTCACGTGCTAAAAAGGCAAGTGATGTCTGGGACAAACGCTATATATACCGCCCAATGAAAAAAAAAAAAAACCTCCATCAACCTATGAACTCGGAGAAAATGTTCTGATTCGCTATCATTTTAGCCGCACCAGTAAAGCTGGACCCAAGGGTCGATTTGTTATAACTGTTCAAGCCTTGAAACAGAATTTAAAACCCTCCCGCGCTATAAAGTTAGTTGTCAACATCCACAGACAGGCGATAAAACGACGTCTTAGATTTCTGTAGGGGACATAACAAGTGAGACAGTAGAGAAAGAAAACCGTAAAAGACAGGAGGCCAGGAAAAAGTTATCCAGTAAGTATGTGTCAGCTAAAAAGCGCCAATTGCCCCGTAAGAGGCATGAAAATGCCATACGCAAATTTTATATACCAATGGCTGTAGAGGCTGTGTATGAGGAATTCATATCACAGGAGTATACTGTCGTCTTCAACCTTGATGGAAATGGCGATCGCCAGTTCAGCGCAATAGCCCATCACCTTTCCAGCATCGGCATATTTCGCTCGGAAAGGACAATATGAGAAGAAATTTGTCGATATCTGGAACAAAACCCCAGTGACATTGACGGCACCTATGGTTATCAGCTAACTCTGCAAGCTGCTTCCAATCTGTATCAAAGAAAGTTAAAAATACCGTCTTCTTTGGGTACCGATGCCATGGTTCACATTTTCCCTAAGCATTCCCCGCCTGTTGCAGGCTTTGCACTTGGTCACTTTTCAGAATGCTATGGGATTCATTATGTGAGCGTTGCTAGAAAGCAAAAAGAATCGGAAAATAACGAGGACGGAAATGAAGATGAGATGACAGAAAGCAAAGAGGGTGGGAGAGGTACCAATGAACGATTTGATAAACGTGGAGTTGAAAACAGCAATGGAAACCGTAGAGAGTACAGAGAAGATAAAGAAAAAGGAGAGAGTGTGAATGAAGACCAGGGACAAAGGGGTGAGGATGGTAGGGCTGAAGAAGTGAATTGGGCTGAGGATGATTCGAACCCATTTGAACTTCTACCTGATGAATTACTGGAAATGATTATCGAACATTCGCTGTCTGGATTGAGCAGAGGTTCCTTCAATTGCACAACGTTGTCCAGGAGCATATGTAAGAAATATAGCTCCCGTGGGAATTTCGTGCTGAAAGCAAGCAACTGGTGTAGAAGTATTAAGAGAACCCCAAAAAACAAGAAAAATCTTGTTGTCACTTTTGTAACCCGCACCGAGGCTTTGCCTTAAAAAACAACACCAACGACAACAACAAAACAAACCAAAACAAAGAAATAAAAAACTGCAGTGGTGAATTTAATGATGAAGTCAAAGTGTTATGGCAACTTCTGGCGGGAACAACTTCTATTTAATGGTAAAAAGAAACTGATTTTAAAAAAAATCTCATCGTTTTACAATTACTCAAATTTTATTACAAACCGGTTAAAGCTCAAATTTTAAAGATTATGACCCAAAAGACCTTGTTAAAAGAGCGACCGGAAAGCAAGGATAAAGGAACTTCCGAAACTATGCCGGGTTATAACTCAGAAAGGACTGTTACATAATAATACATGCTTTTTGTGGTCAGCAGTATTTGTCATCAGAATAGAGGTCCGCCATGTTTTCTCTGTAAGTATAGTGCAATGATATTTGTTCTGTAAGTACAGTGAAATGACGTCAAAAATAACAGAACTAGAGAAAACACTTGATTTTAGGCTTTGCATAATTTGTCAGAAAAAAACTAAAGCAAGTCTCGTAAAAAAGCCCCGTGTAACACGAAACGTTACTGAAGTTTATTGAGGAAAGAATTCTTTGTGGAGACTCACAGTTTTCTGAAGTCTGGACAAAGCTGAATAACATCTCTCCACAACTCTCTTTCAAGTAAGGCTTCTTGAAATAGAAAATGCTACCAAGATGCTGTTCACATGGGGAAGCTTAAAAGAGTAAAGGACAGGCATGAGAGAGAGTTGTCTGGATCAGATGAATCTAGACGGAAAACAGGGGATTCTGAAGTCAAACAACTGACACGTTCTAAGACATCACCCGTATGACAAGAATGTGGGCTTCCTCTGTGAAAAAGCTGCGGGATATAGAGAAACACTGCACTCTGTATGTACCACGTCAGCAGGCCATTCTTAACGGGCTGCCATCGAGTCAGCTGGAAATGATAAACTGCTGGTCAAGCTATCTTCTTCCATTGATGCAAGTGATGCACAGGCTATCGACATTAAATATCACAAGAGGTGCTGGGCAACTAATGTAACAAGCGTTCTTCGAAGACTAACTTCTGACCAAGGTAGTTGCAAATCACCAGATAGCGCTGAGATAGCAGCTGAAATAGAGTTTCTGGACATGACAGAGAAGGTGTTGAAGAAAGGGAAGATTCCTAGTATGGCGGAGCTAAAAGCTGCTTACAATTGTATTTTACAAGCAAATCATGTGGCAAGTCTCCCATTCAGCAGAAAGAAATTGAAACAACTAATATCTACCGAGATAACCAATGTTGAATTCCACAAACCAAAGAGATTGAGCTATTTCCTTTCTACTGACATTCCATATTGAAAAAATGTCATCTATGAATCTTTTCCAAACGAGCGGTTTCATGTCTCTTCGGCTAAGGATATCTGTTTCTACTTTTGCAATGAAGATGTTGACAAATTAAACCCACCGACATTTTAGAACCCATAGCCGTGCCATGGGTCTGTAGA
The DNA here is from genome assembly GCA_942486035.1 of Porites lobata. Classification (NCBI taxonomy): domain Eukaryota; kingdom Metazoa; phylum Cnidaria; class Anthozoa; order Scleractinia; family Poritidae; genus Porites; species Porites lobata. Next base: position 129,564 of record CALNXK010000355.1, read on the forward strand.
CAGTTTTTACCATCAAATTGGAATGAGTTTTCGCGTGTAGGGATAGGAGTTTTATTCTGGTAGAAGGGTGTGTAGGATCTGCATCTTGTTAAAATCCCCTCCTCTTGTAGTTTGTTTGTGTATAAACTCGTTACATCCATTGAAACAAGTATCGCCTTTTCTGGTATCTTCGTTTTTTTCAATGAAGTTAAAGGGACACAGTCAGCCATGGGACCGCGCTGACCTGGACACTACTTTTGCCAGTTTGAAAAGCGTTTACCTCAACCCGAAATGAAATCTACGCGTCGGATACATCTAGAAATCCGCTTCAATCCTACTTAGTGTTTCATTCGATCCTCGATCTTTACAGGAAACCTCTTTTTGAGCAAACGTTTACTCATACTATTACATTATTTTATCATATTTAGTTAGAAACAGTTCAAAGGAACATGAACTCAAGAAGTGAGAAAAGCGTAAGCGAGAAATCGCCTTCATTTTCCAAAATAACAAGACAAATGAATTAGCAACATTGGCGATCAAATAATCTTTATATAAATTTGGAAAATGGATGGAAAAAGTTACATATATTTGGAAAATCAAGCATGCTCGACCTTGAACCTTTCAAAATCATTCAGACTTCGTGCAATTTCTCGACTTCTACTGATGTTCGAATTCGGAAGTATTCGGCGATGTTAGGCTATCCCTGGAAAAATCCATCGGTGGATTCTGAAGGTATATAAGAAAAAACTGAGTGCTCTGATCTAGCTTAGGGCCTATAATTATCATTTCGGCCTGTAACTAGTTCAACTCTACAAGGTTTGTTTAGGGTATTCCGGATACGCTTTTGTTTTACGCGCGTCATGTGACATGCAAATCAGCTAAGAAATGGTATCTAATGCGCATGTGCATCAGCTGACTGTGTCCCTTTAATGAAGGTGGTCGTGTCTTTAAGGTATGAATGCTGATAATTTCTCTATAGGACCATAAGTACCCGAAACTATCGGGCGGCCAGTTAGACTTGGTTTATGAATCTTTTTGAGAGTATAGAATATTGGGATTCTAGGCGGGTTTGGTGTATCACAAAGCCATTTTGTAGTCATTTCATCTATGTGCTTTTTGTGGTGGAGTCCATTAGTTGTCTAACTTTGCTGTCTGTCTCAATTATCATTGGCTGTTCAAGTTCTCTTTAATGGTCTTTGTTGTTAAGTTGAGTTTGACCTTCGTTTATCTCATTCTATTTGTTTAAAACCACAGTGGTTGTGCCTTCATCCGCCTGTTTCTTTTTAAGGTTTTAATTACCTCACGTTCCTCTTACCTGCGTTCAGACGTCCTCAGGCGGGACATTGTTTTTGGGCTTTATAAAATTGACCTCGGCAAGCGATACTTTATCCTCTTCTAAATAGCTTTCAAGGGCTACTGAAGGTTTGGTTGGCCGTATACACGTTGATTTAACTTGAAAAAGGTTTGGTTCCTTATCTTGCCCTTGATAAATGTATCTTAGTCTCATTCGTCTTGCAAAATTCTCAAAGTCACGCAAGAGTTGTTGTCTAATTCCTGTCTCATTCGTTACAGGACAAGGAAGATATTTTAAGCCCTTTACTGGTAAATTTATTTAATTGTTGTTGAGTTCTATGTCAGAGAGGTTCTTAATCATTAATGTGTTTTTCTGTTAGCCTCTAGTTTTGCTTTTCGTTGTTTTTTGTTCTTCTTTTGTTTGCGTTCTTTTCGCTTTCTGTTTTTGTAATCCCTTCACTGACTTTTTTTCCTGTTTGGCCCCTCTACCGGTGCAGAGTCAGAGAATAGACATGTGTACTGTTTAACATGTTTATTTTCCATGTCTTTCATTGCTGACATCATTTCGCTAGACTTGGATATCTTATCTTGAATGCTTTCGCCTAGGCTACTTACATCAGACTGGTCATGACAGCGGTTTTCTCTTGTAGAACAAATTTCATATTTGCGGCTGGTCTCACGTTGAGAGGTCAATTGAAGCTGACCTGTTTCAGGCATATTGATTAATTTGTGTCATTTTTGTTTCTTACAGAATTTATTTCTGATGCGATGCAGTTTAAGCATTTTCTTTGGCTTTGGTTCGAGGATCACGGCGTTTATATGATGGATTTGTACTGGAAAGAATTTGCTCCACTTTTCCAGAGTGCAAGAGTGTATGCTGAATAAATTATTTTATTTATGCTATCTTTCCATGCAATGATTTCGTATTACTTAATTTTGTTTCGGCCGATAGCCGCATTACAAGTGGCCGCAATCAAAAATTTGTCCACTCATCTCCAGGAGCTCTTGGCCAAATTTGCTTTGTTTTGGTTTTGATCTCAACCAATCACAACGCACGATACCTATATCCAGAAATGGATATGTCCCGGAATGCCAGTTGGATAAGACCGTCTTCTTTTCTTGGTCGGTAGGTTCTATCAACATCTTATTATTATCATTAACGTGTTATTATTATTATTATTATTACAAAGGAAAACGCTCATGATTCTGCTATCCGCAGAACTTCGGTCCTATTACTTTACAATCTGTGCCTTTAAATGTTTTTACCTCGTGCCTTCGTAATGCCATTTTCAACTTCCTCGCCGCTAACAACTATATTGAACATGAAATTCAAAAAGGCTTTACATCAGGTCTTTCTGGAACTTTTGAGCACACTGCTCAAATGGCTGATATCATTAACAAAGCTCGTACCAAACAGCGTTCACTCGTCATTACTCTTTTGGACCTTAAAAACGCCTTCGGTGAAGTTCATCACAACTTGATTCCAACTGCTCAGGGAAACGACGGTTTCCTCTTAACTGCATTGAAAACACTTTTTAGACTATCCAAAGTACTTTTAGACCTTTACAAATACATTTTTATCTGCGCTATAAAATTTATATATGCGGTCATTCTAGGGCAACTTGAGTCTTTTCACTTACCAGGGCTTCAGTGTTATTTTCCCGAAATTTTTAGATGCAATTTAAAGTTTTACGAGATTGAGAATTTTTCTGATTCATCTTCCCATAGCATTTTCGAATCCGAGAATTTTAGGTTTCCTTTTTCTGTGAAAAATAGCTTAACCCGGAGAGTGAAATTAAAAAAAATAATAATAATAAAAAATTAAACTTCAGAAAATCGTAGGGAATTTACTAGATAAGCTTCCAAAATTGTACATGAATGGAACGGTCATCTACAAATTCTTTGTCTTCCTCAAGATATAGAGAAAATTCTTGGCAATTTTTGCTTCTCCGAGCAGATATTTTACAGAAAACAGCCGTTGGGTGCCCCTGACCGCTCTTGATTACCACCATATTCCCGCTCATATCACTGATGAAAAGTCTGTACGCTGACTTCAAAACCTCTATTCTTACATATGAATTTCGCACTCCGTTTATATCTGTTGGTCGTGGTGTCCAAGGTGATTGCCTTAGCTCACTTCTCTTTAACTTGTGTTTTAACACGTTTCTGCAGCATATTAAATCTAAAAAATATCGTCAATTTGGCCTTGCCCTCAATTTCTTGAATCCCATCCACCGGTTTCAGTTCGAGGACGATGCCGCTGCCGTAAGGGGTCAGGAATCAGAAAATCAACATCTAATCAACTGATTTATAATCTGGTGTAATTGGTCGAACATGATAATGAGAGTTGATAAATGTTTTACTTTTAGAATACGGAAACTGTGCACTAAATCTGTCCAATATTTACCCGAACTGTTGATCAATGGAGTTCTAATTCCCTTTGTGTAAATGGGTGAACCATTTTGTTACTTAGGTCCTTCTTTAAGTTGACTTCAGCATGTCTAACAACCAACACACGTCTGAATTGTCCTCTCTTGTACAATACTTGATGAATGACATTGATGTAAAGCCATTGCATCCTAAACACAAACTTCTTCTTTACATCCGCTATGTCCTATCTAAACTGTCCTGTCATTTCACTGTATCTGATATATACAAAACCTGGATAACCAAACATCTCAGCTCTGTAGTGAATGGCTATATTCGAAAATGGCTTGATATTCCGATAACTGGAACACTAAGCAATTTTTTTCTAGAACGCAATAAATTTGGTCTTTATATTTGTCCTCCCTCTATTAAATTTACTCAGTGTCAAATAGTTCTACGAAATTCATTAAAAGAGTCACAAAATGATTCCTTAAAAGATCTCTGGAAATCGTCACGCTGTCACACTAATAGCGGAGCTCCACGCACGCGAAGCGCGCGCGAGCGGAGCCCCATAGCTAAGTAAATCTACCCACCACAGAAAATTTGGTTATCACGTGACCGTACATTGAGCGGGCTAGCGACCGTCCGCACCACAGGGTAACCAATGTTCAATCTCATACTTTCTAGCTAGTTTGGGAGCACAGGAAAACTGATAATGCACAGACATTGCACATCAATGTTGTGATCAATTGACAGCTGTCAAAACAGGTTATCCGCTGACCAGTATCACGTGACCGTATCGCGGGCTCAGGTGTCGGCCCATCGAAGTCAAGTTATCCGCTGACGAGTAACTAGTTTTCAATTGATCGCAGGCTCAAGTGCAATTTTTTTTTGTAATTCATATGAAATATGTTGTGTTTATGTGCCTCACTTGATTTCAAATGGTCCAGCTGTTGTCGACCAAAATTGTTCACTTTTATAATAAAAGCATGAAACTTTTCCAGGTTACAACTAACCCTAAGAATAACTATTTTGGATATGAATCCGAGCCAAATTCAATACTGGTCCATTAGAGCCGGCTGAAACTAGACCTAGATCCATTTTTCCTAAGTCGAGAGTTGCTTTTCCAAGGTACAATCAGCTAAGCTAAACACGAAACAATATTAATGGCTGGCATAGAATATTTTGGCGAAACTGCAGTTCAACCACGTGATCACATACTTGTCAACACCATGCGGAAATCACACAATCACACAATTTCGCGTCACTGATAAGACTATTCACAACCACCCATAATCTTCTCACGTTCAACATAAGCGAAAAATCATCCAACAACTCAGAAAAACACAGCCTATTGGCAAATAAACACCTCTGGACTTTCCTCTTACACTCGTCTTATTCAAGTTCCCGGATGTAGAGTCACACGGTCGGCGGGGACCACCTTCGCCTTGTTTTCACACCAGAAAAGTCTTGGCCCGGGTCAAAGTTCACCTGCAATTTTCCTCTTACCTAGCTAATTCATTTCACTCCTAACAGCCTGTGTCCGAGGCCAAAGACTTAGCGGACACCTTAGAAAAGCGAACAATATCGTACCTTTCTGTCTCAGCCCAGATCAGGGTAATTGATCCGTTCAGCCAAATGAAACGAAAATATATAATAATAATAGATCGTTTTCACTGTCACGCAACAACAACAACAAAAAAATTGGAAACCGTCCAGTGAAAGAAGCCAAGAAAATGAAATGTAATATATGAACAATTTTTCCAAGTCTCAGGTCTTTGTGGCCCACAGTTTCTGAGTTATTTGCCGAAACGTTTCACGCACCTTTGTAGAGCTTTGTATGGAGACGCCATATTGGTTTACAGTTTTAGTGCGGCAATATGGCGGCCGGAAATCAACAGAAACAACTGAAGTTCACTTTTTCTATTAAAGCTGTTTCTTTACACTCGAGAACTAGCATACGTGCGCAAAAACATATCTTCTAATACTTGAAATGGTTATACTGCTGAAAATCAAGAGGAGAGACTTTTTTCCAACGAGACAGCATTCCTATTTTGGTGTTACGCACTATGAAAACTCGAAAGTTCGAATTGCTGTATTTTGAAATAAAAAATGCTACGGGAATGGAAACTTGTACAAAGATTTATTTTTTGTTTATCTTCAACCTAGTGTAAAGGCTGGTTTTCACTAGCGGCGGAGTCGGAGTCGGAGTCGGAGTCGTAATCAGAAGTGTAGAGCTTGTGATCTAGTGAAAACAGCGTTCCGATTTCGCTTACGACTCCGTCGCTTACGTTCCACTTATGATCTAGTGAAAACCAGATTGTCGGAGTCGGAAGCAGAAGCAGAAGAACCAAACCAATCACAAAGCGTGGGAACGTGCATTCTGATTGGCTTATCCTTCCGCTTCTGCTTCCGACTCCGAAAATCTGGTTTTCACCAGATCACAAGCGGAACGTAAGCGACGGACTCGTAAGCGGAGTCGGAAGAAAATGGAAACGTTTTGATTCTTCTGACTCCGATTACGTCGCGCTTACGACTCCGCTTACGACCGCGATTTTTGATTTTCACTAGGTCATAAGCGCTCTTACGACTCCGCTTACGACTCCGACTCTGACTTCGTCGCTAGTGAAAACCAGCCTTAAAGGAACAGTATCCCGTTACTGCGCATGCGCCAAACTTTGATTTTTGGACAGGATGTCGCGAAATCAAAAGATGCGAGGAGAGTAAGAGAACCGTGAAAAACCCGTTTGCATCGCGCTTGACCGGGCTCAATACGACACTAAAACTTCTCAGGATTACAAATCAACGATATATTGTTCCTGTTAAGTTTCGATTTGGGCAAAATCTGGATTTTTGGCGTTACTTTTATTGCCGTTAGCCGGAGGACCAAAAGATTGGAAGCACTTTGATGCCGATTGAAGGCTTATTTCTTCTGCTAGCTTCCATACAAGCTCAGATAATTGTGAAAGGAATACGCAGAAATGAAACGGCAACAATAAAGACTGTAAGAACGAAACCATTGAGACATTGATGTGACTGAGGAGATCTTGTGGAGGGGAGCTTCGTGAAGCAGAATGTTTTGCAACGACGCGTTAGTAAACTTTTTTAAATGAATCTCCCTAACGGCCGACAAAATCAAACAAACAGGCGCTACATGTTTAGAAAAACTAGTACCATGAAATCATAATACAATTTTTGACTAACCTTTCTCATGATTCATAGCGTTGAGATCGCATTTTTATTTATGTCTTTCAAACGTTTGAGGCTAGAACGCGAGCAAATCAGGCAGATATTACTAGACTTGTAACAACTGACCTCTGACACGAGTTTCAAATTAGAAAATATGTTTTAAAGCGAGCGGAACGAGATTTTCGGGTCGCGAGGCGGCCCAGCTAACGATAAAATCGCTAAAGTCTTCGAACCGCGAGCCAAATTTTTATATAAGACGAAAGACTTCTTTGAAAGTCTAAAATATTACTTGAGAATATAAACAACATATCTCCGCCGGCGGTGTAGTCTGCTACACAGCCGTTTTTAGTGTCGTCACGCAATGCTCCTCCTCCTCGTGACGACACTAAAAACGGCTGTGTAGCAGACTACCGGCGGTGCGGTCCGGAAGGAAATCTTGTCAAGTCAATATGACAGTTCTATTGTCTTTTGAAGAAAAAACAGATGACGCTCGCGCGTGCGCATAATCGGGACACTGTCCCTTTAAGTAAGAATTTGTAAAATCTCGCTATTTTGACTTTACAATTTGATGACGTCACTGTGAAAACCATCTATACGATATTGGACGATGCAGATTCTGCGAATCGCAATAACTTTGTCCCATCTCAGAGCCTTACAACTTAAAATACGGAAAGACATTCTCACCACCCAAAAAAAAAACATGGCCACTACAATTCAGAATGGCATAATCGAACTGAAAATAACTAAAACCTGTCGCACTGGTTATACTAGGTGACGTGACTTACCCTGACTTGCCTATTCATGAAGTCATAGGCGCTCGTATTTTCTTTCGCAAATGTATGAGAATCCTGCGTAATAAAAAGGTTAATTCGGTGCTCCCTGCACTACTTTTGTGGTCAATTATTACCAGATAATGACTTCCGCTTAGAGCAACTTTCTATCTTTAAAATTCAGCTAATTTTGCAAAGGGTCCATTAATGACGACAAGAAAGGGTGTTTCAAATTTTCCATTATCATTTTTATTTTTAATTTTTTTTTTTTTCAGGCATCCCGGGATTCCATACATTGCACAAACCTCTGGACTCCAAGGTGTTGGTAATCCGAAAAAGGGTTTTATGGTCCCAGCAAGTGTCGAACCACTTCAATTTATAATGTAATTCTAATTGCAATGACACATAAATGGTGCGGTTTGGCTGTAGTATTCAAACCTTTATTTTTTTGCACACTCTCCATGTTACAGACTACAAATCATTGCACAATTGCCAACTTGTGCAGTGAAATCATTTGTTAACTTTGCGTACCAGATTGATGTCCTCAGCAACTAAAATAACATTAACAACATTTACAGTGGCATTTTTGAGATTTATAACGTGATTGACAGTGACACCCTGCATCTATACAGAACTTCCTCCCAACTGATACATTTTCTTGGCTGTTCGAGTATTTTATAATCTTTGTTTGAATTTTTTGGTAACAAAGTGGTTCCCTCCGTTTATCCGTCTGTACCAAGTCAGCCATTTGTTCAATGTCATCGCCTACGGCCCTCTTTGACCCTATAAACCTAGAAAGGGAGTGGTCTTCCGCGGCTTTTTCTCTTCCCTCGTTTGTTCTGATTTTTTGGTAGAGTTTCCCATTCGAGGAAGAGAAGGCGACGAGGAGTAACAGCAGCTAAAAACAAAACAAGCAAACAAACAAACAAAAAACGATAGAATATACAAACTTTATTACAGGGCAAAAAGCTCCTAGCTGGTTATGCCCATACGTTGGGTGTTTCATGCAGTTAACTCTTTTATGAAACTACTAATTGTAGTAAGAGGTGGGTAGCTAGACATTCTAATATAAAGTCTTAATTAAAAGGAAAAGCTAGAAAGCTATACACTTCGAGCATAATATAAAAGGTTATACTGAAAAAACCGCAGGGCCTTCCGTTGGCTAAATCACAAACTCATGTTAAACTACTTAAAGATTTACCTACCTCAACAACTTTTGCGTTCATTTCCACTTCTTGTAGGTGCTCTGGAAACCTCTGTACGTGGTGAACTGTTTTCTGAATTTGACGGGAGCTGTTTATTTGGATACTTATTTATACCTCTATTCTGCGGAACAAGAACCCCCAAAGAAGGAAAAAAAAAACATATGTCCACGTTCCAGATATATGCCTGCAATTACCTTAATTCATTTACACATAGAGTAAATATAGACAGCGAGATAACACGACGAATTAATACTCGAATTACTAGAGAATTTACATGCATTCCGTCAAAAGATTATATTTAGCAAAATGCGTAAAACGACGAGCTCACTCCGGTCCAAAACAAGGTAGTCCATGAAATGTTAAGAAAGGGAAATATTTAAAAGTTATAGCAGGACTAATTATCTTTAGATTTAATAAATAAGAGGAAAAGAAAAAAAAATGCTCAGAAAAATACATTGTTATAGCTCCAATTGCTCCCCATACACAACTGCATAACAAAACATAACTTTAGCGACTAACGTCCACAGGAAGGTTGAGTGTTATGTGGGTTAATAATTCTGCTCCTTCAGCATGTCATGTGAAGCAGTGAAGTACTTTGCAGCTAATGGGCAATAGACGACATTTCTAATAAATGCCTGCTTGGGTCAAACACGATTTTAATACAAAAACATAACTAAAAGGTAATTTTTATCTGTTCGGTCATCCTAGCTTGGGATCTGTTAACATATTTGAATGAGTAAGAGCTATATTATTATTTAGACGAAACTGGTATACTTTTTAAGGGTATATAGAACGCGATGCCCCTTTCCCTTAGTATTTTTCAAACCGAAAATCTAACCCCAGGGTCCTTTCATGAAAACAATAGTCAAATCTGTATAGAAAATGTAAAAGTCCTATTTTCGAAATCGTTGGGAATAATATAGGAAAGCTCCGAAAATCTTACTCACGCAAAGTTATCTAAAATTTTTAGTCTTTCCAAAGACGAAGGATATTTTTACGCAAAGATAGCTTCTTTGAGCGGTCAGTTGTATGGTCCTAATATAAACTGCAATAGTCTTTAAGTCTCGGAAATTTAGTTAATGTCAATCAACTGATTCTTAACCTTAATCCACAATTACCACGTCTAAAATATGTCTTTGAAGGCTTATTTAAAGATATTCTTTAGAGCAAACGAAAAAGTTCGATTTTATATTCGTTATCGAGTAGAAAAGGAGAGAATGGACAAAAACGAAACAAAGAAGGAAGGAAGAAAGAAAGGAAGGAAGGAATCACTTACGTCGCTTCCTGGTTTAAAGAGTATAGATGGGTGACGGTAATTTAGGGCAGAAAAGTTCCTGGTGTGGGTTTGTGTTTAACCTTGTCTCTACAGCACACGTAGTCTTTAACAGGTGAATACACGTGTTGAAAACATGGAGGCGTAAATAGTAGGTCACCTGGGATCGCGTGGTAAATTAAAACTAGCGTTAAAATCAGTAATTTTACCGGCACCTATTTGTTTATAGCGAAAATTGACGGGACATTTACATACGAAAATGGGTTTCTTTACCTAAAAGAGGCAAGAAGAAGAAAAAAAAAATGTTTTTAATGATTTTTTCCTATTACCTATTTACCTACCTGAGGGAGTCAGAAGCCATTCTCGAGGACCAAGTCCTCCTGGTGACTTTCATCACTGATATTCCAAGCATTGGGCAATTGTTTTTCCCTTATTGTTTTTGTTCGTTTTTAATGTTACGAAGCGCAATAAACGTATATAATTATGCAAATGCCCAAATATTTGGTATGAGCTTCAGATGCTATGCCCGAAAAGATAATTACAAGCCCGGTTGATAGGCTCATACAAGACGACCCTAACCCTACAATAATGATTTTTAAATCAGCTGAAAGAAACTAATTTTACCCTGAGTCATTGGCAGAAACATTCCCTTAAATGAATAATGTATTGGTTGAGAAGTGTTCCCTAGCCTTTAAAGACCGTATTAAGGATTTTATGCTATCAAACAGTGACAACGTTTCTCACACTTATCGTAACTATTTGGGACCGCCTTCCAAAATGGTTGTGAGATATTTTTAGCATTTTTTTCTGTTGTTCTCGAAATTATGTTAGATACGCTCTTGCAATTTTTGGACTCTCATAGGCCGGAGTGAAACTTACTAATTTCTCATTTTAATGATGCATACATTAACTTTTCATTAATTTCGAGACAATACTTCATCGGCTTTGTCATGCAGCCTTTCAATTTGTTACGCTGACTCGATCATTTGTGCTCAGTATAACACGAGTTTTCTTGCAGATAGATCTTGAATTGGAAATGCACTTCTGAAAACCGAGTCGGTCGAAGCTGATCAGTCTTTTTTTTATTTGTAAGTATAATCTGAGTGCGAGTGTCTTTTTATATTTGTTGTTTTCATAAAGAAAACCCATTATTAAATGTTCCGATAGATCTGATCGTAGTTATTATCCTAATGGTTGCATTTTTGGCTTCATCCAAACAGCTGCTGCTTCTACTTAACTTGAAGGAAGAAGCTGAAGGAGGAAGTTTAAACTATAAAGTTGGTTTTATTTGCATCTTAGTTTATTAACAGTTACTGTCCTCCCTATGGTTGGTTATTAAATTGGATGACGTCCCTCGGTTATAACCTTTTATTCTACATTTTTCTTTTAGTTTTGTAAATTAAAATGACATAAATGACACATAGAGATATCTGCCTACATGGTTAAACAATCTTTTTATAAAAGATTCGCGCTTCCTTGGGCTTATTTTTAGGTAAAAACATAGTAGTTTAGAAATTAAAACGTCTTCTAGATGTTAAATCCTTGGCGATTTAAATTTACAAAATAGATAAATAAATAAACAGACAAGAAAAAATAAGAGTCATACTGGGGTTGCATTAGCACGTCAGAACCCCTGAATATCGTATATCAGTGATAAAGACGACCATTTTAGACATCTAACAAATTAAACGCTTACTCCTTGTTTGCACGTATTAACTGTTATTCTTTGGGAGTATTTACTTTACGGAACTATATTTGATCCCAACGAAATTTTAGGTATATAACGGAAGTCGGAGGTGAACTAGATGAGTTTTCTAAACTAATTGCTTTAAGAACTACCTTCCGCACAAACGTGAAAAAAAAACCTTAACGTTCTGTCTACCGTTCTGAAGTACCCAGTACGAAATATAATCTAAAAATTATGAAAAACGTGTAGTCGAGTATTATGTGGTGCAAGCGCTAGGTCGTGTGTAAAAAAATAAAAAAAAAAATAACAATAATAATAAATGAATAAATAAAAATAAAAATGTAAAACAAATGGGACTTGAGGGGTTCCATATCCACGAAGTAGTTCTTGGTCTATCAGGCTCCGGACCGGATAACTGGAAGTTAGAATGCCGTTTTTGAGGCTGGGGAAAAACAGGACTACCAGGAGAAAAACATCTCTATTTGCATCTTTCAGTTTTCTTAATTGCCCCACTTTGGTCCACCAAGCTAATGAGTGGCTGGTTTTTATCGGTTGCCAGGTGGTCTATTTCTTCCTTTTGAATACGAAAACGACATTTAGACTCACGAGACAAGATAATGTTTATTTGGCGCCGTACAATGGCATGAAGTATCCCAACGGTTCTATCCCCCAAATATAAAAAAGCACACCCCGATCAGGTTCTTTTTTTTTTTTTTTGGTTCTTTTTTATTTCTTCGATGGCTCTTTCTTTTTCTTTTTTAACATTTCCTCTTTTCCTTTCACATTTCATCCCCACGCATGCTCACCCAATGGATCGTATTTTTAACCTTTTACTATCTTCTTCTGGGTTTGGAAGTAAAAATTGCGACAATAGAAAATTTCACTCTGCAATGTACTTAAAGGTGTTTCCCAAACAAGAAAATGGCAGAGTTATATTTCATCGACATGGGTGTTTTACGGACTCTTTTTCGATATAGGAGACAACACAAGAGGGAAAATGTCTCTACACTTAATAGTAAACGAGAAAATAGCTTACTTTATCACAAAAGAGTACGTTGTAATATTGACGGGCCACACTTTTGAAAGGGAACTTTCTTCTGTAGCAAACATTCCTCCCTTAACTAAAACAAATGCATTTGAGGAGTAATACACAGGCCCAGGCGGTGTTGGACACGAACCACGTGACCAATTTTGTCCAATCACATCATTGCAGATGGCGGACTGATTCTTTCACCTTTGTGCGGGTAGTCTCTTCGATTTTCTTCGATTTTCGCCGTTTATCAAGTGATTTACAATAATTTTTTTTGGAAAAGTTTGAGTAGACAGATGTAGCAAGCCGCAGTTCTTAAAACAATATTATGTATGTTTGTTTTCTATTGATATTGTTCGTTGTAATTCTTCATGCGCATAATCCCTTTGTTTAGTTAAGAGCTATTGTTTATGCTTTTCAGTCTACATCTTCTCTGTGTTCAACGACCCCTGACCTCCATTTTTAGCATAATCTATTAGTTTTGTTGTTCAAGAATCTGAAATGGTCGGCGGGCCCCAGCGGGCCCCACCGTTTTACGGGTCAAAATGCCACTTGAAGTATACCTACGTGCGTGAATCGTGACTCCATTCCGCGGCATCTTTAGTATTATAAATATCTCGCGCGGTCACGATCGAACCAGCTTAGAATACTTTCACTACACGATCAGCTCAGAATACTTTCTTTCATTTCCTTTTTATTCGTCTTTAAAAATATGATATTTTTTTGTAATATATATGTCATCGTAGCGGCCCTTAGCCCCTCCGTTTTGAATAGTTCCTTGGCTTCTTCCTTCTGCCCCTGTCCGCAAAGAGTTAAACCTTCTGTGCGAGATTCTTCATGATTCCTAATAAATCATACAAAACATAATGAACAGATAAAACTGAATTCATACGGAAAAAAATGACTAGAAAACCTCCGCTAACTTGCTGGTGTCCTCAACAACAACAAGTTAGAGGAGGAGGATTCCACATTTGCCTTGGCCTCCAGCTTCTTCTGGAAAACCAGAATAGGTTGCATATTATTTTCGATGGGAAGATCAGTATCCTTCATGCACATGTCAATGTACCTGGAAAAAAAATCTGCGGTGAGAAGAGCGCTTAAGAGAAGCTTACGTTCAAAATCAAGCACTTTAGGCACATGTAAGAACGATGTGTTGATACGTACCGCGTTGCTTCGATCCCAAAATTATCTCTTCGACACAGAAAATAACAGTTTTGTGAAGCCAGCAGTAAACGCCGATTGCGGCCACCTTTCCAGAGAAAGATCTCAAATGAACATGGCATGTTATGTCCTTTAAAAGCGGAAGAAGACCTGTAATGCCCATATCACACTATTTCTCCCGGTATTTTTATGGCGTAACGAGAGATGTGAACAAAGCGAAAGTCAGATGCAAATGAGCCGTTTTCGATTTTTTCCCCATGATGCCCTTCGGACCGTGTCCAACACCGCCTGACACAGGCCGAAGGACAATCTAAATAATTCCATAAACGACCGCGCGCTATCCTAGATCCCAGGCCATCAGACAAATTCTAAAATGAGCTTGACTAAGGCAACTGACAGTGTGGTTAGAAAATGAAGTGGTTGGAGAAAGTTGATAACTAGAACGTGACTCTCCTCGAGGTAGAAATGATTTAGCCTTGTGCTAGCTAGTTGATAAAGTACGCAAATTGGCTATGGTTTTGATGCTGTTTTCCTGAGGGTTATGGTTGTAGCTTTCTATCAGAAAACTTAGGCAAATTAAGTCCCGATTTAAGAAGTATCATTTTCCAAAACTCCAACCACTGTTCCTGCAATTTCCAACGGCCAGAAATCAAAATATATAATACTTCACGAAGGATGCCGATTCGTCATCTCGTTCAAACGATTAACGATGAACGTGACAAACGATTATAAACGTAGGGATCATAAATGTCTTCTAGTTCCTTTCGAGCATTCTTCAATAACCGAGTGGTCAGTATGTAGATGAGGAAGTTTGCAGTTTAGTTTGTGCAGAATTAAAAGAGGGGCCAAGATTATAAGTGAAGGAATTTTGACGGGCAAAAAATGTTTTTTTTTGAGTAAGTTGCTTGTTCTTTTGAACAAGCAAGACCCTTGTAGCACGAGCACGGACGGGGGAGGGGGACGGGATTGATGGAACCCCTCCCTAGATATGTTGCAATATTTTGAAAAGATTTTACCTTCAATGGAAAGCCTTTGATCTTTTCTACAAGATGAGATATGTTTCATGTGTGGTGGTGCTGCTGGAGGCCTGTGACGTCACCAAACAAGGTTGCTGTCTTGGCTGCCATCTTGGATTTACCATTAAATCAAGTAAAAGCGGTGAAACTTGGCAATGTTTTGTGCATGACAAGTAAAATAACATCTGAATAAGTATTTCGCTTCATTTTCTCCACAAGATTTACTTTTAAAATTGGAAGACGTTGAAAAGACATGCAGTTTCACTCTAAAACTTGTCTCAAAATGCGCGCGAGGGATAGACGAGCAGCTACTAAAAACGTCAGGTGCTAATGTGTAATCGCAAGAGAGGATAAAGGGGACAGAGAAGGCATCCCCCATACACACCCTATCCATAGGTAATTCGTCTCGAGTTATTTTTAGAATAGGGATAAAGTTACCTCGCGCGCTGCGTGGATGTTTCGTGGAGGTTTCGCATGACTAAACGCCGTGCAAAACATGTCGATCGGGCGAAAGGCAATGAAAGCGTAAAGAGATCGAGCGCATTCCTGACTATTGAAGCGAAATGAGTCGGCGCTCACCTGGGAAAAGGGAATCGCTGGACTCTTTGACAGCCTGTGAAATCAGCTTTTAAACTGATTCGAGTTAAAACTCGAAGTTGTCGTAACTTCAGTGCTCTTAAATAGGAAATTTTGCCGGTCCATTGAAACCGGTCGTTTGTACAATAAAGCAAAAAGGACGCCAAGCGTTATTTTTGTTGCATAATTAAAGACTAATAAACGTAAAATATCAAACCAGAAATTGCTCTCTTCAAACTGAAAATTATAAATGATCCTGAGAGAATATTCAGTGTGTTAAGGATTTCCCCGCTGTCCTGTTAGGTCTATACGAGAGAGGAAGGGCAATTCTTTTTTAATTTCTGTTTCGCTGACACAGCTTTAGCAGAAATCTCTCGGTAGTCGTTTTCGTCGACAAAACGAATAGCAATATCGCTGTCCGCGTCTTCCGCCATTTTGTTCTGCGTCAATTCGTGAAGGACACGTGGCTCTGAGCGTGTGTCATCCACGCGGAACACATTTGCGCTATGTGATTGGTTGTTGTCAAATCCCCCCTCAAATCTGTGGTGTTAAAAATAACTCGAGACGAATTACCTATTACCTATGGAATAGGGTGTGTACGGGGAATGCCTTCTCTGTCCCCTTTATCCTCTCTTGGTAATCGTCTAGAAAAAAATGTCCGCAGAAAGAACTTGGAGGAGGGCGGGGGGGGTGGGGTGGTTAGCATTCACCCTCTCTCGTTCCCTTGACAATAATCTCATTAAAGGAAAATGAGCATGAAACAATACATGGCTCAGCTATTCAGCTATTACCATTTATGGTGACAACACCTTTCAGCCTCAATTTTAAAAATATTTGTTTTATTAAAACTAATTTTAATAAATATATCTTTACAATACTGTAATAAATACCAATTTACAACGTGCAACTAACTAGGCTAAACGTTTTCTCTCAATTTCTACAACCTGCTTCAAAATGTAGCTTGTAAACATACTCTCTAGTGGGGTTTAGGATTAAAAAAAAAAAGTTGTAAGCAGAAAGGGATATAGGGTCCCTGACCTCTAGCCTCGGCCACAAGATGCACGGCAATTTTTGGCATTTGGAGCATCAGGAGTTACGAAGTCCTCTAATACTGGTTAAACCTTGTTTCAGTGATGTATCTTTACAAGAAAATTTCAGATCGTCATCTGAGAGGGTTTCGTCTGGCAACATTCTTTTACAAAAATGAAGCTAAGTGAATGATTTTAAGGGGTTTGCTCACTGAGCAACGGTGAATATAAAATTTGTCTATAATATCACGAGTCAGAAAGACTTAATGTTATGGGAGTTTGCCTTTGCTCTGATTTCTGACTGTATAAAATGTTATAGTATACTGTGAGTTTGTAGAAAAACAAATGACATTACAAAAGGGAATAGTGGCTGTCATAGTTTTGATTTTTCTTACAACGAGAAACTTTTCAGCAACTTTGTTGAAAAATCGAGCAACTTCTGGCAACTTAAAAAGAATCTGATTTGGAGCCAAATTTAAAGGAATTTTGGAGCAACTTGTGGCCGAGGTTACTCACCGCGTTCCACAGTTACCCCGTTTACAGTCTACTACAAATGTTAAGGTTTGATCTCTATTTTTCAAGAAATACACTCTTTTAATTTATTTACAACCCTCTGCACAAATCACGGTGAGCAGAACCATGTCGCGGTCTATCAACTTGAGCTGGTATCTCTCTACACAAGGGTTCGGTGTTGCGTTGCTCTTGAATCAGATTGCATTATTTTGGCGTTTACATATTGCCCTTCGTCCTAGCAGTCCGCTTGCTCCGAGTGCAAAGCATTCTCGTCGCTATTGTCACTAATAGCCATGTCATCTTTTTCCCCATGGGCAGTAACGAGCAAGCCAGACTTCTCTTTAGCAGAGCCTTCAGAGATTCCTTGTTCCGTGGCGTTTATGTCATGAGGAATTTGCAACGTTGATATTGTCGGTTTGCTTTCTGTTGAATTTCCACACAACGAGAAAACCAGTAGAAGAACAGTTGAGGTTGGGTAAATGACACTTATCTTATGGGGAAAAAAATAAATAAATAGGTCATTCGATAAGAACTAGTTTCTCCAATATGACCATTATGTAAACAAGTGAAAGAATATATCAAAATAACAAGCCAGCAAACATGAAAAGAGAGAGGAAAAAAACATGAATTTACCAACTGAGCTATAAGGTTTAAAAACTTGGGGTTTTTAACTCTAGCCCTCTCTCAGAGCGACTCATGGGGTAGGGAACCTTGAACACCACTCGACTGTCACTATTACTCCAAGACATTTTTAGCCAATTACGCCTTTCGTCCGGTTTAGTAGTTCAGATTTTCTAATGGAAGAAACACTTTCCAGTTGATCTGCATGGAAGGGAGTTATCTTCCTCTACTTATGCAGAATGCGGATCTGAGAGTTGGAGCAACTTATTGTTCTGTTCTATTTTCGATACCGTTTGCACTTTATTTAAATAAAGCTTTTCATCTTCTTTAACACAGTCCACTTGGTAAGGGATTCTTCTCGTTTGATTGAGGAACTTGCTGCATCACTTCGCTGCAAGAATCAGTTACTTCCGCCCAAATTGTATAATTAACCTCACAGCCCATACAGAATGCTGATGAATTCACCGTCATAAGCACATCACGTGACATCACTTTTCTACGGTTCTTGAATTCTCCGCTTTTCTGCTGAAGAGAAGTAAACGATGAATCATTATTTATTAATGTTATAATCTCTTTTAAACTGTATTATGGTCATAATCACTGTTTTTTTCTTTTCCTTGAAACAAACAAAAAACATTAATAGATAATAACAACAATAATGAGCTTACTTCTCCAAAAACAGTATTCTTGGACAATTTACAGGGTCATTTGGTATCCCTCACGACGGCCTGTAAACTGGCCGGAAAAAAGGTAAAGCGGAATAACACTTTTATTCTTCGTTGAAGTAAGTTTTCAGGGTTGGGCTAGAAACAAGAACTTCCTTTTATCGCTGAAATAGTTTTACGTGATGAATCTGCAATTGAAAGTAAAGTCATTGAACCTGATGTATTCCCGGACGACCTAGGACGAGCGCTTGTTCTTGCGCGAAAGCGAAGTTAATGCAGGTCACTTCTCACCAAGAAGGCAAGTAAACATGAGAGAACTGTTGCTGAGTTGGCAAAAAAAAAAAGGAAAATTTGAAACGTCGAAAGGTTTTGGAAGTCTCGAAACTTACTCATAGGCTTGAGAAATCATTGTTTCAAACAGCAAAACGAAAATCAGCTCGTCATCACTAAGAAAAACAACGAGCATAACCAGAATTGACCGAAATAGTGGTCGGTGAGTGAGTTCAATAAAAATGCGAAGGTGCTTTCAAAATCCTTGAACAAGATAATACCCTGAATCCATTAATGCTATTTTTAGTGATGGTTAAAACTGCTTTAAGCCATACCTTCCATGGAGTGTACGTACTTGTCGAAAGCTTGCAAGTTAATCTGAAACCTTTTTAGTTGTCATTTTTCTAACGGAGCGATCGAATGCAAAATTTTGTGAGTTTGAAAACAAAATTAATCAACGGGGCAGACGTCCTGCATAAATTCCTTGCGCGGTTTAAACGAAGGTGACTAAAACAATATACAGGTAAATAAGCTTCCATGTAGCTTACATTATTTGTTAAAATATTCAGTCACAAAAAAAGAACGTACGCACATTTCACTCGACAAGAGCTCGAGCACAAAATTTTATACAGAAGATATACTGAGCAGTTTAAACTCCATTTTACAGATATACGCAAGAGTAAAACAGAATACTTGGAAGTAATATAATTAAGGGGAATAAAATATTGTCATTTTAACAAACTTTACCCTTTTCAAGCTTAAACAGTTTACTTCTTCTTTTGGCTTCGTCGCTTTTTTCTTTTTTCTGTTAAGTAATTTTCCCACAATTTTGTTTTTTGCAACAGACATCCCTTTGGCTTACTGGTAAAGTTTAAGCTTTGAAATCTTACTATATTTTAAGATTTCTATCGTTTTCCAGCGACTCAGCGGCAAATTAAATATGTTTGTTTTTGTTTTTGCAAAGAAGTGGACCCGCATTTCCCTCGCAATCGTGTTCTTCCCAGGGCCGTCGGGCAATACGAAAATTGCCTATTGGCGCGAACAATGTTTGATTACAAGATTTCATCGCTAAATCTCAAGGAAATAAACGGCACGGCAACAAACAACAAAAGAAAACTAGTTTGTTTTTCAAGCATCATTGTAATATTGCTTATGGCTCGAAAATTGCTATCTTCGAGCGGGGTATCTTTAACTTTATTTCCGCGCTGGCTTTTCTGTTAAGAAGAGTGTTGCCTATCTATGCTTGGTGTCCACCATGAATTTAAAGATTGCAATGTTTTGGCTTTTAAATATTTATTTAAAATTAACTGGTTGATAAATAAACTTCGTTAGAAACTATCACATCAGTGGACGAATAAGACAGATTGGTACTTTGATCTAATATTTAAGTTTTTCTAAGACAGTGGTTTTGCAATTAGGTGTAAGTGACAAAAATAACGAGCTGAGATGCGCAACTAAAAAAAGACAAAGAAAGAAAGATAGCCACTTACGTTGCTTCCTGGTTTAAACAGCATGGATCGGTGATGACAATTTCAGGACAGAAAATTTGTTGGCGTTATGTTTTCAGCACACGCAATCAGTCGTTAACAAGTGGGTAAAGTGCTTAAAACGTCGCTGCATAAATTCTGGGGACAGCTGGGATCGCGTTGGTAAAGAATAATGTACCTTGAAATCCATAAGCTGACCAGCACTTATTAGTTTTTACCCAAAATGTTAAGGGAAAGTTCATTGACGGCAATGATATTCATTACATTGAAAGAAAAATACACCTTGAATACAGAAAGCAGTTTTTTTTAAAATTATATATAGGACGCTTAATGCTATTCAGAGAAAAACGTCGCTGCATAATTAACACTGTGAACTGGGATAGCTATTAGCAACTTAGATGACAGACGCCAAATAAATAATTGGATCGGCATAAAGTAGTTTCCAAGCGAAAAATTAACGGAAAATTTATATACGACAATGGGTTTTATTACCCTAAATAGGCAAATACACCCTGCAGAAAGAAAAAATATATATATTTATATATTACATGTAGGAAGATGATAGTTCTGATGATAGTCAGAGCACTGTACTTACGTTTTCAATATCCCAAAACCCTTACCAAGACTTAGAATAAGTAACTGTTTTTCGCCTTGTGTATGATGTATTTTGGCAAATACATCAGCTTAAGATACTCTTGCGGCCTAGCGTGGTTATCAGCCCGATAGGTCTCATAATAGGAGGCCCTAGAATTAATTTAGCTCAAAGAACAACAATTCCATCCTAAATTACTCGCAAAGGCATTCCATTTAATGTAAAACACTGGTCTTAATATTTTATACTTCAACAAAGCGCTTGTGAAAAAGAGACAAAGTAGTCTCTCACGTGTATAAGTAATTTATTTAGCGGCCGATGTTGTAGTTATTAGACACCCACATCATGAAAATTAGTGTGGTTTTTTGTCGCAGTACAACATCATATTAATTTTTGCCCTTCAAAATGATGTATGACACGCTCTCTAAAATTGTATGGACTCCCACAAGCCGGAAACTATAAATTTTCTATCACGATGATTAACAATATTGTCAATTCATAAATCGGCTTCTGCAGTGACACAGACATGCACTAGAGAGTTTTAAATGTATTTGGGACTGCGAAAAAAGGTTTTGTGGAGAGTGATATTATTATTATTATTATTATTATTATTATAAAGAAGGCTTTACGGCCTTCAGCGGCTTTAAAGAAGGTGATATTATTGGTAAAGAGGAAGGCTTTCAGGGAAAGTAAAGTTATTCCCAAAAATCTTTCTCTCTGAAATTATTTAATGTTTTACGTGAAAGAACAAGTATCAACTCCATCTAGTCAGTGTATCACCTATTCACTCATAACCTTGTAGCTTTGAATTTGTCATATACTGACTGACTAAATGAATAACCCGGGCAGTTTACTTGCAGGAAAATCTTGAACTGACGCCTATGTCTTCAGCACTCGTTTAAGCTGACATATTTTATTGTCTAAGAATATTACGTGTGCTTTTGTCCTTGTTTGTTTTTCGGCGTTTGCAGTAATGAAAAAATCCATCGATAAATGTTCCGACAAAACAGATGAAACTTTTGCTTCATCCAAAACGCTGCCTCTAATTCAGTAATTCGAGGAGGAAGTTTAAGCCATAAAGTTGGCTTTATCAGCGTCTTAATTTGTTAACACTTAATGCCCCCGCCATGGTTGGTTAAATTAATGAATTAGATAGCGTCCCACTATTATCGATGGCAATTTTCCGTATGGCACACCTGACACATTGTGCAAAATATCATCTACCTACACGCGTAAACAATCAATTTTTTTAACCTTAAAGTTTTTTTTTATTAAAAATTTGTTATGAAAAATCTGACCGATTTCCGTAAAACAGTGGAAACCGGTGTGGATCCGCGCCTGAAAATTAGGCACATTGCAGTTCACATTTCATTTACATGTCAGATCCTTCATAATAAGGTTCAAAAGAAACGAAAACCTGCTAGATATCAGCTGAGATATGAAGTATATACGTTCCTGTGTTAAATTTGTCAAAGAAACAATCCGACATAAAAGTAAAGAACTAACTAGGGATGGATCACATCAAAATTTCGTTTTAATAATCCGAAAACAAAAGTCTTATGCAACAACGGTAAAGACTTCCCGCTATAAGTTCAATAGCCTATTCCTAGACAACGTACCTATCATAAGTTGCATGAGTTAAGGAGGTTAGCCATGTAAATATGTTTTCTGTAAATACATATTATGGTTTTGCAATTAGGTGTAAGTGACAAAAATGACAATTTCAGACATTTAAGGCATCTCGCACTGCTATTCTTTTGCTTGATTATATCGTGTTCGTATAATGACTTCATCTGACTCCCGCCAAGAAAATTTTAGATATTCAAACGGCAGTCGGAAGTAGACTTGATAAATTTTCTGAAGTTGGATCGAAGTGGATGGAACTGCCTTGAGAATTACCTTCCGCATAAACATGGAAAAAAGCTCTCTTCTAAGAATTTCTACCAAAAAAAACCGGAGTTTTCAGACAAACTCAACTACTGCCCTGTAGCCAAGTATTTTGCAGATTAGTGCACGATATTCAATGAAAAATATATAAATGTAAACACAGAATAAATATGATTTTTGTGGTAGCATACCAACTGGCTCTTCTTCTACCACATTCTGCGAGGAACTGGAACATTCTCGTGGTAAGGAAGACAACCAACAACAAACTCAGGCCATGTTGGGATGCATAGGCAAAGAAAATGAGAAAGAGGAGAGGAAAAAAAAAACAAAAACTAAAATACACATTTTACTATCGTTTGTATTATAAATTTTTCTCAATAATCCATCCAGCTGATGAATGGCTTATTTTACTCTAGTTACCAGATGGTGTGTCTCTTCCTTTTGAATGTTTTAGAAAACAATTTAGAGAAGACAAGGCAAGTGAAGATAATATTTGGTGTTTTATAGTGATAACAAGTACATGAACGGTTCTTCCAAGCAAACCTCTAAAAGAACCTACTTGTCATTTTTCCTGTTTCATAATCATGCACGGCTCAACCAATGAATCGAGTTTTTATCTCCTCAATCTCCTTCTGAGTTCACAAATTTAAGACCGCTTTAAAAGAAAATAACCTTTTATTTACACGCATTTCCCAAACAAGAAAATAATAGAACTGTAGTTTATAGAAATGGCTGTTTTACGAACTCTTCACATTTGGGCAATCAGAAACACAAAAAAATATTGCGCAAACACATGTATATACCCCATGATATGTTTCCACACTCTTCCTCTTCTTTGAATTTTTATTCTTCTCATTATCATTTCATTTTATTTATTTTGTTTAATTTTAAAGACGGCGATAACAGTAAAATACCTTTTTTTGCACGGCAGGCAACCGAAAAGTGTACTGAAATGGAAAAGAGTTTATTATTATTGGAAGGTTACAACTTTCAAAGAAATCTTTCCACGAGAGTAAAAAATTCCCTGCCTTAATTGAGGCTGAATCACACTGACAAAACCTAATAATCCCATAAACGATTGCGCGCCTTTCTGGTTCCCAGGTCATCTCTGTGTTATAAAAAAGAAGAAAAGAAAAAGAAAAAAAGAATGAGAAAAAGAGAGAAAAAAAGAAGAACAAGATGTGGCCCATTCAGCCTTGGCCTAAGAACTGGCAGTGTCGTATTAAAATAAAAGGTGGGATCAATTAAAAGGAAAATAGAGACCCATTCAAAGTATACTAGACTTAAAAAACTCAATTTCTAATAAGTTTGCTCCTACATGGAACTATTTCAAAGGAAATTGGATATAAAAACATATCTGAGCCGTACGTACCCAGTCGTTATTACGTGTTTTGGGGGTGAGAGAAGATTGGAGGTTAAAGTTGAGGCGTTTCGGCTTTCGTATTCGGTTTCAGCGTGAAGTTTGGGCCAACATGTTTGCCGCGGAAGTTTCTCCAGCCATCACTCACTTGTCGAGCTTCTGAGGCTTCGGCAACCTACAAAATCATCCTGTTTCCTTGAAGATATACGCGTCCCTTTTGATTGCAAACAGCAAATCAATACTAAACATTAAAAGCAGAAGACGTCCCACGTCATTGTATTTAAAAAGACGTCCATACAAAGTTATTTTACGTGGAATCCGTGCTAAACACTCTGCAAGTTCACTGAAAGTCTTCATTTGCAATTTTTGTTTACCCTCCAACGCCTCGCTTTCATGACTAGGCACCAGTTTTTTCCCGCGTGTCCGCCATTTGTGAATACGGTGTATTTTTTTTGTTTTTTAGTGCCATATCAGGTCTTAAATTAAATAAGAAAAAAACGAAAGCAATGTAGATTAGTTCAGCCAAAAAAAAATGAAACTAAACCTCCTGGTTTTAAACCTTTAGGAATAAATCTATCATACAGACATGAAAAGAACGATAACTTAAATCTCTTTATACATAACATAGTTAGAAAATTCCCCTAATCAAATTCAATAGCGCGAGTGCGCTTCATATTCCTATTGAGCACGCTGATGACATCAATAACTTAGCAATCCTGAGTCTCCTGAGTGCACACATAACTCGGCAGTACACGATAAAGCGTTTACCATGTGTTTTATAAGGAAATTTAAGAGGAAACGTTTGAATTTGTTAACCGATAGTAAGGAAAAGAGGTGAGTGTTGTTGTTGTTGTTGTTGTTGTCATCTCCGCGAGCTGTGCGGGCTATGGCGTGAGCCTGATCATTCTTTGCAAAGTTGTTTTCTCTCAATAACAATTTTTCGGTGAATTAATAGTTTTCCGGCACCTAAATATGGATTTTACAATCATTTTAGAGTACACTTTCTCTCAGTTTCAGGATAAAAACATAAGCTTAACTGTGAGGAAAAAAATATACTCATGTAAACATTGACGCGTACTGCTTTGAGCGCGCCCTACAATAATAAAATTTTAAGTTAACTGATGCATTGGTCGCTTTGATAATGTTATAAAGCAATTAGTTCATGCTGCAGCTGTGCGTATGTCGAGATATTGAGCACTTGAGAAGTTTGGAGAGCACTCAAGAGGCTAGAGTTGCACTCGGCTGCGCCTCGTGCAACTCTTACGCCTCTTCTTTCGTGCTCTCCAAACTTCCCACGTGCTCAATATCTCGACATACGCACGCTGACGCATGAACTAATTGTTAATTATCAAAATTAACAAAATGGACATAAAGCTGAATATATGGCAAACAAGAGACCTAACTTTATTTGGACGCACAATGTTGGTTAAGACCCTGGGCTTATCCAAATTAGTTTATGCAGCCTCTATGCTGCTTGTTCCTAAAATGGTTATCAAACTGGGGTACAAAAAAAAATAACAAAATTTTTGCGGAAAAACAAAAATGATAAAATAAAAAGATCTGTTGTATATAAATCTCTGTCAAACGGTGGACTTAACTTTCCTAACTTTCGCACGCTTGAGCTGGCTCGGCAGGTTTTTAAATCGTACAAATGAATCATGGCAAGCAATCCCAAATGACTCCTTCACAGATATGGAGGGTTACTTCTTTTACTGAAGTGTAATTATCATTCTAAACTGTTAGACAAACAACCTCCTCAGTCTTTTGTAGTGAAATGTTGGATTATTTTAAGGAACTGCGTACAGGTCACCCTGATGTCTATAGAAGTAAATTCATTCTTTGGAATGACAAAGAAATCACGATATAGAGAATAAATCTATATTTTGGTCACATCTTTTTTAAAAGGAATCTGTTTTGTTCAAGACTTATTAGACGAAAACGGAGGGGGTAAAAATATTAAGACACAGGACTGGCCTTTTATGAAAAAGTTGTCAAACCATATTACGATTGAAGCAAATCCACGTTTCCTGGAAAAGTAGAAAAAAAATTGCTTCGGCGGTTCTTTGTCAGCAACAAAATGTTACCCGTATAACGCTCGGCTTAGGAACCTATCAACTATTTCTACTAGCATAATGTAGGGTGCCTATACGCACATACACCTATACATACAGCTGAAATCTGGAAAAAAAATGTATAGAACTTTTGCTTATTTCCTGAAAGCATTTTTATCATTAATTCGGGATAAATATTTGGCATTATATTGGCGTTTTTTTGTTAGGATTTCCTTTATCCTTTTACTGATTGAGTGGAGTGAACTGGATCCGAATGTGAAGTCACAGACCTTGGTTGAAACTTTTGACCGATCGAACCACAATTCTATCCTGGAGTACAATGTAGCTCTCATAACTTTGTTGGCTTATCCTGTGTCAGCATGCACAGCTGAGCGTAGCTTCAGCGGTATAAAGAGACTGCAAACTCCTTTACAAAGGACCATGACAGACGAGAGATTGAACTCTCTTGCAATTCTGCACATACACAAGCACAATGACGTAACTGATATAATTGATGGCATTACAACAGATTCTGCCTGTCTGAAAGGTACCCATCTCGCCCTTTACTTGTAACGTCCTTGATGACGCGTCACTGTTTTACCCTTTTTTTTGCCGTCACCAGTCTGTACTTTACAGATAACACTAGAGATGGGTAAAATAAACAACTATTACAGTATTTTCCTTCGTCTTTATTTAACAAAAAATGTCCTAAAGAAAATGCAGGAGATGGCATTTCCGAAACCCCAAATTTAAACGTTATCTGGGGGGAGCATGCCTCCAGACTACCCCAGGATTGGGGCGCCAAACTTTTCCCCTGGGTGCAACTTCAAAATCTCACGCTATGCTGCCGACTACGGGTGTTTTATAGCTTATGAATTCAATGCCCAATTTTAAAACTTGTTATTGCCAAGGGACGGGGGAGATGGAGTGCAATTGTCATATGTAATTACTTTGGGAAAGGGTAAAGTTTTGATAAACCACACTTTTCTGAGAAACTCCGCCCCCCACTGGGACGTAATTAACGAACGGTCCCTAACTCTTTCTCGTTCCTTGCATTTCCTTTCATTTAACAAAAATCCAGAATCCCTTGCTTTTCTTGCGAGATCGTATGCATCTTTCTGAATTCAACTCTCCTGGCCTTTATCCACGGGGAGGGTATTGCTTTATAAGAGGCTAATGGGCATATGCCGCTGGATGGGGTCACATTTTCACGACGGGATTGACTATAATAGGGTCGCATTTTCAATAGAGTTACTAGAATGGGGTCGCACATTTTCGGATTTTTTGGGATAAGACAGTTCTTCATATTTACGGTCAGCAAACGTATCAGAATGTTTGTACTGCAGAAGAAAAGGAAAGTGTTCTTCATGTAAAAATGGGTCAATTCATAAAAATAGAAAGGGACTAGTTGGGATCGCGTACATTACATATTTGCCCAAAAGTGACTAAGGTGATGGGGTCTATAGTTGGCCACAGAATAGACTATAATGGGATAGGGGCTCTTAGAGGCCAGCGGCACATACCCAGCAAAAATTAACTCAAGTACCGCCCCCCCCACCCACGCCCCTTTCCGGGCCTTTATCTACCACCTCAGACTTGGATTAGTCGTCTCAATTGCATTTTTCACATTGCTATTGCTCCACGGATACTCTCTGGGGACCTGGGAACATGCTTAAACTCATACATTGTGGCAAAGGCTGATACTTTGTTTGAAGGGAGGTCCAATTGTCACTCTGGAAAGTATCTATTATTCCATGCTAAGCAAAACGTCTCTTCACCTTTTCAATCAACGCAGCTCCTGTCTTTGGCTCAAATAAAAGGTTCCTTTTGTTGGGAAGTTTAAAAAGGTGCTGCAAGTTTCACACTTTGAGAAAGTTTATTTCAGTTCTTTGTTCATGCTGGGTCAAACACAACTTCACCCGTCTTTTCCTACCGATATGTTATTGTTAGGCTTTTCTTTGTCTTTGGGTCTTGTACTAATCGAGATGACACACTTTGGATCCTTGAAAATGATACCGTCTTGAGTATCTCTATCTTTGAAGTTGTCAGGCAGCTCAGTGGGTAGGCTCTTTCTTTGGCTACACCATCCAGAGGCGGATACAGACTTCAGATAAGGGAGGGAGGGGGCGCAGTCATTCAGACCCTAATATAAGGGGGAGAGGGCGGTCTTAAAAAAATTTTTCTTCGGCCCTTCGGGCCTCAGTTTGGTCCAAAAATAAGGGGGAGACCCGGGCCCCTCCCCTGGATCCGCCACTGCCATCCGTTTAGAACAAGAGAATTCTCTCTTGTTTAGAATCATCACTTTCAGAGAGTACAATACGGGATCTATTAGTCTTTGGCAGTTTCTTCACGGATTTCTTAAATCTTCGATTCAGACACTGAAAAGAATTCACGGAATGGATTCTCTCTACTTTTCTATTTCCAGTAGGTTCTCCTGTGGGTTCTGTAAAAAATTCAGCAATCATGACCTCATAATGACGTCACATTATGTCTATGCCACAATCAAGATATGTTGGAAATGATGAGTACATAATTATGTGTAATTTTGGTGGCCGTATCACAATGAAGTTAAAAGCTTTCAACATTTTCTTTGCTTTGTGTTTATTATGTTCTGGGTTGTCAGGGGCTGAAATTAGCTTGCTGTGATGGCGAAGGAGTCTATATCTTTCTTAATGGCCTGATTAAAACTCGAAATTCATTTCTTTTTCTTCTTTTGACTTTTAATATCCTTCTCATCATATGTCCTGTAGGTACGAAAAAATTCGACAAGTTTTGGAATTCATCTGCTAAATTTCAAAAGAGGAAGCTTAGAGGATAGAAACTCCATCTCTCTTTTCATTATGAACTTACTGGTCGCATTCCATTCGTATACTGAAATCAAATATTTCAAATAGTTGCTATTTTACTGTGGACCACCTTTTTCGAGGTCAGAGATCTTTTTCAGTCGAGCAAATCACTACAACTCAACAGCAGCGAGGTGTATGGGTAGTAGGGATATATATGGGGACGCAAGGGGAAGGATCATAATAAAAGGCTCTATTTGATTTGATTGATTGATTTACTTACTGACTAATTGATTGATAGATAGATAGATAGATTGATTGATTGATTGGTTTGATTATCATATCTATTTTATTGTATTTTTTAAGTTTCTGTTCCAGTTTTAATTTTAGTGAATGTTTATTAAGATTTTAGCTTTCTTAATATTTTTTATAAAACATTTCATTATAATTGTAATTTTGTAATTTTTAGATTTACTATTGTTTCGACGTATTATCGTTGTCACTGAAAAGCCCTCTTTTAGGGAGTGTCGATAAAGTTTGTATTGTATTCACTGTTGATTGATTGATTGGTTGGGTGATGATTGATTGATTGTCTGATTGATGCAACACTCAATGTCCGCTACTAATGTTTGATTGCTGTCCCCACCATTCCGTTGGGCTTTCTTCCATGACCGGGTAGGGGAGTAAGGTCGTAGTTCACTTTATACAACATTAACTTCGGGGAGGAAATTGGGATTCGCCAATATTAAAAGTGTAAGTGTGAGAAAAGAAGACGGTTAGAAATTATTTTAGTAATTTGATTGTTTCTTTTAATACCAATGGAAGGTTACAATCTCATTACAGCTTAATAAATATTGCGTTAAATAATATAACCACCTTAACTACCATTTGTGGTGAAAACAGCGTCTATAGCATTGATTTCTAATAACAATAAGCAAAAATTAATAAATTATTATAAATTTGAATTGAAACCATCTTCTAAGAGTTCTAAATACATTTTTACAATACGCAACAAACCAAAACTTCCACAGTCGACAGAAAAATGCAGTCTGTGAACATACCCTCTGGTGGGTTACAGGATGAATGAAACAAACGAGAAAGCGCGATCGGCGGAGGGGGCAAAGAGGAAGAAAGGATGTCCTTCATCGCCGTGCTCCTTCAGCAGGCCGTTGACAGTCTACTGCAAATGTTAGTGGATCATCTCTATCTTTAAAGAAATACACTCTCTTAATTTCTTTACAACCCTCTGCGCATATCACGGTGGGCACCACTGTTTCGCGGTCTATCAATTTGAGCTGGTATCTCTCTACACATGGGTTCGGTGTGGTGTTCCTCTTGAATCGGATTGCCTTATTCTGGCGTTAAGATGTTGCTCTTCGTCCTACCGGTCTGCTTGCTCCGTCTGAATGCAAAGCATTCTCGTCTCGATTGTCACTAACTGCCATGTCATCTTTTTTTTTTCTGGGGCAATAACGAGCAAGCCAGACTTCTCTTCAGCAGAGCCTTCAGAGATGCTTTGTTCCGTAGGGTTTATGTCTTGACGAATTTGCATGCAAGGTTGAAATTGTCGGTTTGCTTTCTGCTGAATTTCCATACAACGAGAAAACCAGTAGAAGAACAGCTGAGGTCGTATAAATGACACTTTTCTAAAGGAGAAGAAAATTAAAAAGTCATTCGATAAGTACAAGTTTCCCCAATACGACCATTATGTAAACAAGTGAAACAATATACATCAAAATAACAAGCCAACAAACATGAAGAGAGAGAAAAAAATGAAGTTACCAACTGAGCTAACAGGTTTAAAAACTTGAGGTTTTGAACTCTGGCCCTCTCTCAGAGCGACTCAAAGCTAGAGATTTTGGGTCTGTGTGGTTTATAGTTATCGAATGGTGGTAACATAAGAAACAAACAAACAAACAAAAAATAGCTGATTGAAAAGAGACCCTGTCGCAGTTCATGATTTCTGCTTGAAGTAGTGCTAAATTTGATGGAGACGCTCTGGAATATATTTTTTGTTGTTGTTTAATTTTTTTTGTGCAATATTTCTTGCCAATATTTTGCAAAACTCAGAGAATCGGAGATAAACGACTTAGTGTTCGAGGGGCCATTCGAGAGGTGATGAGTGTAGTGCTGTCATACTGCAAAACGTAGTTTAGACGGACGACTAGCTCCTGCAAAGGTAGTCGTCTGCTTAATTGCTTCTCTTTTTACAGAAGTTTTGAAAGAAGGGAAAACCCAATCACAAGAAAAGCGAAGCAAGGAAAAATATTTTTTTGACTTTCCCCTGAATCATCAATTTGCACTTACCTTTCTTTCGCAAAATGCCATTTTAGTGAATTAACCCGTCAGGCTAGTCGAGGTAGTTCTGTTGCCTTAAAAGCTCGAATATACTCAGAAGTGTTCTGTGTTCTTTCAACTCTCTGAATTGGACAGTCCAGAAAATCTGACTTTCTTCTATAGCTTCACCGGAAACCTTGAACACCACTCGACTATTACTCCAAGACATTTTTAGCAAATTACGCCTTTCGTCCAGTTTAGTAGTTCAGATTTTCTAATGAAAGAAACTCTTTCCAGTTGATCTTCATGGATGGGAGTTATCTTCCTCTACTTATGCAGAATGCGGATCTGAGTTGGAACAAGTCATTGTTCTGTGTTCTATTTTCGATACCATTTGCACTTTCTTTAAATAAAGCTTTTCATCCTCTTTAGCACAGTCCACGTGGTAAGGCATTCTTCTTGTTTAATTGAGGAACTTGCTGCACCACTTGGCTGCAAGAATCAGTTTCTTCCGCCCAAATTGTATAATTAACCTCACA
Source organism: Porites lobata (assembly GCA_942486035.1). Lineage (NCBI taxonomy): Eukaryota > Metazoa > Cnidaria > Anthozoa > Scleractinia > Poritidae > Porites > Porites lobata. The sequence goes on from CALNXK010000355.1 coordinate 161,183, forward strand.
GAGCATACAGGGTGCTGATGAATTCACCGTCATGTGGACATCAGGTGACATCACTTTTCTACGGTTCTTGAATTCTCCGCTTTTTGCTGGTGAGGTGTAAACGCTATTTTTTTTATTTTCCTTGAAACAAACAAAGAACCAATACTGAAAAATAAATAGATAATAACAACAATAATGAGCATATTTCTTCATATATTCTTGGACATTTTACAGGGTCATTTGGTATCCGTCATGACGGACTCTAAACTGGCCGGAAAAAAAAGTAAAGCGGAATAACACTTTTATTCTTCCTTTAAGTAAGTTTTGAGGGTCGGACTAGAAACAAGAACTTCCTTTTTATCGCTGATATAGTTTTACGTGATGAATCAGCAATTGAAAGCAAAGTCATTGAACCTGTTAATTGTCGCGTGCGATGTTAATTACAAGATTTGATTGCTCAATCTCAAAGGCTGTTACAGAAAATAAACAGCACGGCAACAAACAACAGAAGAAAACCACTTTGTTTTTCGACCATTTTGGTACTTTTGCTTATGACTCGAAAATTACTATCTTCGCGGTAGAGCTGGGTATCTTTATATATTCAACTTATCAACATTATTCCCAAGCCGGCTTTTCTGTTAGGATGAGCGCTGCCGATTTATGCTTAGTGTCCACCATGAATTTAAAGATCGCAATGTTTTGGCTTTTAAACATTTATTTAAAATTAAAACAGGTAGATAAATAAGCTTCATTAGAGGAACAGTCGTAAGACAGATTGGTGCTTTGACTATAAATGAAGTATCTCAGTAAAAGGATAAAATAGCAAACAACCCCAAAAAACGTCCTTGCAAATCGACATACATCGTCAAAATATATCTGGCTTCCGTAAAACGTAGCAACAGGCGTGGCGAGGGAGGGGGAGGGGGAGGGTGCAGACGGCGATCCAGCTAAAATGTATCAAATGCCGATACTCTGAGTCAGTTAAGGTTGAATGATATTTCAAGAATGAATATGAAAAGAGTGACAAATAAATACATAAATATAAACAAATGAGACAATCCATTTACGTAGGTGAAAAATTGTCCAAGACCCACATCATCATGTCACAAAGAGAGATACACAACTTCACGCGCATTCTCCTATCGATATGTGATTGTTAGGCTTCTCTTTTATTTTGGGTCTTAGACTAATCCGGAGATGACACACTTTGGACCCTTGAAAATGATACTGTCTTGACCGCTCATCTCTAACTTTGAAGTTGTCACACAGCTCAGTGGGTAGGCTCCTTTCTTTGGCTGGCATGCACCATCCATTTAGAATCATCACTTTCGGAGAGTACAGAAAGGGATCTATTAGTCTTTGGCAGTTTCTTCACGGATTTCTTAAATCTTCGGTTAAAGAAATTCACGGAATGGATTCTCTCTACTTTTCTATTTCCAGTAGGTTCTCGTGTGGGTTCTGTAAAAAATTCAGCAATTATGATCTTGTGATGACGTCACATTATGTCACTGCCACAATCAAGAAATGTTGGAAATGATGAGTACATAATTATGTGTAATTTTAGTGGCCGTATCACAATGAAGTTAAAGGCTTTCAGCATTTTCTTTGTTTTGTGTTTATTAGGTTTTGGGTTGTCAGGGGCTGAAATTAGCTTCCTGTGATGGCGAAGGAGTCTATATTTTTCTCAATGGACTGATTAAAACTCGAAATTCATTTCTTTTTATTATTTTGACTTTTAATATCTTTCTCAGCATATGTCCTGAAGGTCTGAACAAATTCGACAGTTCTTGGGGCTCACCTCCTAAATTAAAAAAAAAAAAAAAAAAAAACTTGACGAATTGAGCTTAGAGGATTGAACCCGATCTCTTTTTTCATTATCAACTCACTGGTCGTATTCCATTCGTGTACTGAAATGAAATATTTCAAATAGTTGCTATTTTACTGTAGGCTACCTATTTCGAGGTCAGAGATCTTTTCCAGTCAAGCAAATCACTACAACTCAATAGCAGCGAGGTGGATGGGTGGATCATAATAAAAGGCTCTATTTGATTTGATTGACTGATTTACTTACTAATTGATTGATTGATTGATTTATTGGTTTAATTATCATATCTATTTTATTGTATTTCTTAAGTTCCTGTTTCAGTTTTAATTCTAGTGAATGTTTATTAACATTTTACTCTTTTAGATTTACTCTTGTTTCGACGTACCACTGAAAAGCCCTCTTCAGGGAGTGTCGATAAAGTTTGTATTGTATTGTGTGGTATTGTTGATTAATTGATTGATTGGTTGGTTGATGATTGATTGATTGACCGATTGATGCAATATTCAGTGTCCCTACTCCCGTAGACTTCCGATGATAGCGACTCTCGTTACCTTCGGAATTACCAGCCTTTGGGAGTCGCTACTTTCGGGGGGTCGTTACTACCGGAACTTTACGGTAACGTTTGATTGCTGTCCTCACCTTTCCTCTGGGCTTTCTTCGATGACCGAGTACGTGAGTAAGGTCGTGGTTCACTTTATACAACATTAACCTCGGGGAGGAAATTGAGATTCGCCAATATTAAAAGTGTAAGTGTGAAAGAAAAGAAGACAGGTAAAAATTATCTTATTAATTTGATTCTTTCTTTTAATACCAATGGAAGGTTACAATCTCATTACAGCTTAATAAATATTATTTTAAATAATATAACCGTCTTAATTACCATTTGTGGTGACAACAGCGTCTATAGCATCGATTTCTAATAACTATAATAAAAAATTAATAAATTATTTAAGTGAAACCATGTTCTAAGTAAATACGTTTTTACAATACGCAACAAACCAAAACTTCCACAGTCGACAGAAAAATGCAGTCTGTGAACATATCCTCTGGTGGGTTACAGGATGAATGAAACAAACGAGAAAGTGCGATCGGGGGAGGGGGCAAAGAGGAAGAAAGGATGTCCTTCATCGCCGTGCTCCTTCGGCAGGCCGTTGACAGTCTACTGCAAATGTTAGTGGATCATCCCTATCTTTAAAGAAATACACTCTTTTAATTTCTTTACAACCCTCTGCACATATCACGGTGGGCACAACTGTTTCGCGGTCTATCAATTTGAGCTGGTATCTCTCTACACATGGGTTCGGTGTGGTGTTCCTCTTGAATCGGATTGCCTTATTCTGGCGTTTAGATGTTGCTCTTCGTCCCAGCGGTCTGCTTGTTCCGTCTGAGTGCAAAGCATTCTCGTCTCTATTGTCACTAACTGCCATGTCATCCTTTTCTTCGGGGGCAATAACGAGCAAGCCAGACTTCTCTTCAGCAGAGCCTTCAGAGATGCTTTGTTCCGTAGGGTTTATGTCTTGACGAATTTCCAACGTTGGAATTGTCGGTTTGCTTTCTGCTGAATTTCCATACAACGAGAAAACCAGTAGAAGAACAGCTGAGGTGGTGTAAATGACACTTTTCTAAAGGAGAAGAAAATTAAAAAGTCGTTCGATAAGTACAAGTTTCCCCAATATGACCATTATGTAAACAAGTGAAACAATAAACACCAAAATAACAAGGCAACAAACATGAAGAAAGAGTTCAACCAAGTTACCAACTGAGCTAACAGGTTTAAAAACTTGTAGTTTTGAACACTGGCCCTCTCTCAGAGCGACTCAAAGCTAGGGATTTTGGGTCTGTGTGGTTTATAGTTATCGAATGGTGGTAACATAAGAAACAAACACCCCGTAGCAGTTCATGATTTCTGCTTGAAGTAGTGCTAAGTGTTACGGGGACGCTCTGGAGTGCATTTTTTTGTTCTTTTATTTTTTTGTGCAATATTCCTTGCCAACATTTTGCAAAACTCAGAAGATAAACGACTTAGTGCTCGAGGGGCCATTCAAGAGTTGATGAGCGTAGTGCTGTATGTCATACTGCAAAACGTAGTTTAGATGGACGACTAGCTCCTGTAAAAGTAGTCATCTGCCTAATTGCTTCTCTTTTTGCAGAATTTTTGAAAGAAGGGAAAGCCCAATCACAATAAACACGAAGTAAGGAAAAATATTTTTTTGAGTTTACCCCGAATCATCAATTTGCACTTACCTTTCTTTCGCAAAATGCCATTTTAGTGAATTAACCCGTCAGGCTAGTCGAGGTAGTTCAGTTGCCTTAAAAACTCGAATATACTCAGAAGTGTTCTGTGTTCTTTCAACTCTCTGAATTTGACAGTCCAGAAAATCTGACTTTCTTTTATAGCTACACCGGGAATCTTGAACACCACTCGACTATTACTCCAGGACATTTTTAGCGAATTACGCCTTTCGTCCAGTTTAGTAGTTCAGATTTCCTAATGAAAGAAACTCTTTCCAGTTGATCCTCATGGATGGGAGTTATCTTCCTCTACTTATGCAGAATGCGGATCTGAGTTGGAACAAGTCATTGTTCTGTGTTCTATTTTCGATACCATTTGCTCTTTCTTTAAATAAAGCTCTTCATCCTCTTTAATGCAGTCCACGTGGTAAGGCATTCTTCTTGTTTAATTGAGGAACTTGCTGCATCACTTGGCTGCAAGAATCAGTTTCTTCCGCCCAAATTGTATAATTAACCTCACAGCGCATAGAGGGTGCTGATGAATTCACCGTCATATGAACATCAGGTGACATCTCTTTTCTACGGTTCTTGAATTCTCCGCTTTTTGCTGGAGAGGTGTAAACGATGAATCACTATTAATATTATAACCTCTTTAAAACTTTAATGTGGTCATAATCGGTATTTTTTTCTTTTCCTTAAAACAAACGAACAAACAAAACTGAAAAATGAATAGATAATAACAACAATAATGAGCTTATTTCTTCATATGTTCTTGGACATTTTACAGGGTCATTTGGTATCCGTCATGACGGACTCTAAACTGGCCGGAAAAAAAAGTAAAGCGGAATAACACTTTTATTCTTCCTTCAAGTAAGTTTTGAGGGTCGGACTAGAAACAAGAACTTCCTTTTTATCGCTGAAATAGTTTTACGTGATGAATCTGCAATTGAAAGCAAAGTCATTGAACCTGTTAATTGTCGCGTGCGATGTTAATTACAAGATTTGATTGCTCAATCTCAAAGGCTGTTACAGAAAATAAACAGCACGGCAACAAACAACAGAAGAAAACCACTTTGTTTTTCGACCATTTTGGTACTTTTGCTTATGACTCGAAAATTACCATCTTCGCGGTAGAGCTGGGTATCTTTATATATTCAACTTTTCAACATTATTCCCAAGCCGGTTTTCTGTTAGGATGAGAGCTGCCGATCTATGCTTAGTGTCCACCATGAATTTAAAGATCGCAATGTTTTGGCTTTGAAACATTTATTTAAAATTAAAACAGGTAGATAAATAAGCTTCATTAGAGGAACAGTCGTAAGACAGATTGGTGCTTTGACCAATAAATGAAGTATCTCAGTAAAAGGATAAAATAGCAAACAACCCAAAAAACGTCCTTGCAAATCGACATACATCGTCAAAATATATCTGGCTTCCGTAAAACGTAGCAACAGGCGTGGCGAGGGAGGGGGAGGGGGAGGGTGCAGACGGCGATCCAGCTAAAATGCATCAAATGCCGATACTCTGAGTCAGTTAAGGTTCAATGATATTTCAAGAATGAATATGAAAAGAGTGACAAATAAATACATAAATATAAACAAATGAGACAATCCATTTACGTAGGTGAAAAATTGTCCAAGACCCACATCATCATGTCACAAAGAGAGATACACAACTTCACGAGCCTTCTCCTATCGATATGTGATTGTTAGGCTTCTCTTTTATTTTGGGTCTTAGCCTAATCCGGAGATGACACACTTTCGACCCTTGAAAATGATACTGTCTTGACTGCTCATCTCTAACTTTGAAGTTGTCACACAGCTCAGTGGGTAGGCTCCTTTCTTTGGCTGGCATGCACCATCCATTTAGAATCATCACTTTCGGAGAGTACAGAAAGGGATCTATCAGACTTTGGCAGTTTCTTCACGGATTTCTTAAATCTTCGGTTAAAGAAATTCACGGAATGGATTCTCTCTACTTTTCTATTTCCAGTAGGTTCTCGTGTGGGTTCTGTAAAAAATTCAGCAACTATGATCTCATAATGACGTCACATTATGTCACTGCCACAATCAAGAAATGTTGGAAATGATGAGTACATAATTATGTGTAATTTTAGTGGCCGTATCACAATGAAGTTAAAAGCTTTCAACATTTTCTTTGTTTTGTGTTTATTAGGTTTTGGGTTGTCAGGGGCTGAAATTAGCTTCCTGTGATGGCGAAGGAGTCTATATTTTTCTCAATGGACTGATTAAAACTCGAAATTCATTTCTTTTTATTATTTTGACTTTTAATATTCTTCTCAGCATATGTTCTGAAGGTCTGAAAAAATTCGACAGTTCTTGGGGTTCACCTCCTAAATTACAAAAAAAAAAAACTTGACGAATTGAGCTTAGAGGATTGAACCCGATCTCTTTTTTCATTATGAACTTACTGGTCGCATTCCATTCGTGTACTGAAATGAAATATCTCAAATAGTTGCTATTTTACTGTAGACCACCTATTTCGAGGTCAGAGATCTTTTCCAGTCGAGCAAATCCCTAAAACTCAATAGCAGCGAGGTGGATGGGTAGTAGGGATATATATGGGGACACAAGGGGATGGATCATAACAAAAGGCTCTATTTGATTTGATTGATTGATTTACTTACTGACTAATTGATTGATAGATTGATTGATTGATTGGTTTAATTATCATATCTATTTTATTGTATTTTTTAAGTTTCTGTTTCAGTTTTAGTTCTAGTGAATGTTTATTAACATTTTAGCTTTCTTAATATTTTTTATAAAACATTTCATCATAATTGTAATTTTGCAATTTCTAATTTTACTCTTGTTTCGACGTATTATCATTGTCACTGAAAAGCCCTCTTCAGGGAGTGTCGATAAAGTTTGTATTGTATTGTATTGTATTGTTGATTGATTGATTGGTTGGTTGAAGATTGATTGATTGACCGATTGATGCAACACTCAATGTCCGCTACTAATGTTTGATTGCTGTCCCCACCATTCCTTTGGGCTTTCTTCCATGACTGGGTAGGTGAGTAAGGTCGTAGTTCACTTTATACAACATTAACCTCGGAAAAGAAATTGAGATTCGCCAATATTAAAAGTGTAAGCGTGAGAAAAGAAGACGGGTAGAAATTATTTTAGTAATTTGATTGTTTCTTTTAATACCAATGGAAGGTTACAATCTCATTGCAGCTTAATAAATATTAAATAATATAAACGCCTTAATTACCATTTGTGGTGACAACAGCGTCTATAGCATCGATTTCTAATAACAATAATAAAAAATTAATAAACTATTAAAGTGAAACCATGTTCTAAGTGTTCTAAATACATTTTTCCAATACGCAACAAACCAAAACTTCCACAGTCGACAGAAAAATGCAGTCTGTGAACATACCCTCTGGTGGGTTACAGGATGAATGAAACAAACAAGAAAGCGCGATCGGGGGAGGGGGCAAAGAGGAAGAAAGGGTGTCCTTCACCGCCGTGCTCCTTCGGCAGGCCGTTGACAGTCTACTGCAAATGTTAGTGGATCATCCCTATCTTTAAAGAAATACACTCTTTTAATTTCTTTACAACCCTCTGCACATATCACGGTGGGCACAACTGTTTCGCGGTCTATCAATTTGAGCTGGTATCTCTCTGCACATGGGTTCGGTGTGGTTTTCCTCTTGAATCGCATTGCCTTATTCTGGCGTTAAGATGTTGCTCTTCGTCCTAGTGGTCTGCTTGTTCCGTCTGAGTGCAAAGCATTCTCGTCTCTATTGTCACTAACTGCCGTGTCATCTTTTTCTTCTGGGGCAATAACGAGCAAGCCAGACTTCTCTTCAGCAGAGCCTTCAGAGATGCTTTGTTCCGTAGGGTTTATGTCTGAACGAATTTGCAAGGTTGGAATTGTTGGTTTGCTTTCTGCTGAATTTCCATACAACGAGAAAACCAGTAGAAGAACAGCTGAGGTCGTGTAAATGACACTTTTCTAAAGGAGAAGAAAATTAAAAAGTCATTCGATAAGTACAAGTTTCCCCAATATGACCATTATGTAAACAAGTGAACAATATACATCAAAATAACAAGCCAACAAACATGAAGAGAGAGAAAAAAATGAAGTTAACAACTGAGCTAACAGGTTTAAAAACTTGAGATTTTAAATTCTGGCCCTCTCTAAGAGCGACTCAAAGCCAGGGATTTTGGGTCTGTGCGGTTTATAGTTATCGAATGGTGGTAACATAAGAAACAAACAAACAAATAATTAGTTGAATGAAAAGAGACCCTGTCGCAGTTCATGATTTCTGCTTGAAGTAGTGTTAGGTTTCATGCAGACGCTCTGGAATATATATTTTTTGCTGTTGCTTAATTTTTTTGTGCAATATTTCTTGCCAATATTTTGCAAAACTCAGCGAAGGTAAACGGCTTAGTGCTCGAGGGGCCATGCGAGAGTTGATGAGTGTATTGCTGTCATACTGCAAAACGTAGTTTGTACGGATGACTAGCTCCTGCAAAAGTAGTCGTATGCTTAATTGCTTCTCTTTTTGCAGAATTTTTGAAAGAAGAGAAAACCCAATCACAATAAACGCGAAGTAAGAAAAAATATTTTTTAGAGTTTGCCCTGAATCATCAATTTGCACTTACCTTTCTTTCGCAAAAGGCCATTTTAGTGAATTAACCCGTCAGGCTAGTCGAGGTAGTTCGGTTGCCTTAAAAACTCCAATATACTCAGAAGTGTTCTGTGTTCTTTCAACTCTCTGAATTTGACAGTCCAGAAAATCTGACTTTCTTTTATAGCTACACCGCTATATCTATTTTCGATACCATTTGCACTTTCTTTAAATAAAGCTTTTCATCCTCTTTAGCACAGTCCACGTGGTAAGGCATTCTTCTTGTTTAATTGAGGAACTTGCTGCATCACTTGGCTGCAAGAATCAGTTTCTTCCGCCCAAATTGTATAATTAACCTCACAGCGCATACAGAATGTTGATGAATTCACTGTCATATGGACATCAGGGGACATCACTTTTCTACGGTTCTTGAATTGTTCGCTTTTTGCTGGAGAGGTGTAAACGCTATTTTTTTCTTTTCCTTGAAACAAACAAACAACCAAAACTGAAAAATGAATAGATAATAACAACAATGATGAGCTTATTTCTTCATATATTCTTGGACATTTTACAGGGTCATTTGGTATCCGTCATGACGGACTCTAAACTGGCCGGAAAAAAAGTAAAGCGGAATAACACTTTTATCCCTCCTTCAAGTAAGTTTTCGGGGTCGGACTAGAAACAAGAACTTCCTTTTATCGCTGAAATAGTTTTACGTGATGAATCTGCAATTGAAAGCAAAGTCATTGAACCTGTTAATTGGCGCGTGCGATGTTAATTACAAGATTTGATTGCTAAATCTCAAAGGCTGTTACAAAAAATAAACAGCACGGCAACAAACAACAAAAGAAAACCAGTTTCTTTTTTAACCATCTTTGTACTTTTGCTTATATTATGACTCGAAAATTACTATCTTCGCGGTAGAGCGGGGTATCTTTATATATCCAACTTATTTACTTTATTCCCACGCTGGCTCTTCTGTTAGGAAGAGTCATGGCTGCCGATCTATGCTTAGTGTCCACCACGAATTTAAAGATTGCAATGTTTTTGCTTTCAAACATGTATTTAAAATTAACTGGTTGATAAATAAGCTTCATTAGAAGAACTACCTCAACAGTCGACGAGTAAGACAGATTGGTACTTTGATCAGGACAAAGAAAGAAAAATAGCGACTTTCGCCTAGTTCTTACTCTTAAAAGGAGTGAAATGTCCGCCATTTCTGTTTTCACAGCCAAAACAACTCAACCTCGTCTCCAGGTCTTCTCGGTTAACGGTGCATTAACCTGCAAGGAAGCTGTACTTTTGACGTCATCGGTCGATTAATCGCAAAATTCTTCCAAATTTGGTCATTAGTAGCTGGTTATAGTGAATTATGAGTGTGCTTTTAGCCAATCAGAATCGGGGAAATATTTTGAATGAATAGTAATATATATTACGTGTAGGAAGATGATAGTCGTGATGATAGTCAGAGCACTGTACCTTACGTGTTCAATATCCCAAAACCCTTACCAAGACTTAGAATAAGTAACTGTTTTTCGCCTTGTGTATGATGTAATTTGGCAAATACATCAGCTTAAGATACTCTTGCGGCCTAGCGTGGTCATCAGCCCGATAGGTCTCATAATAGGAGGCCTTAGAATTAATTTAGCTCAAAGAACAACAATTCCATCCTAAATTACTGGCAAAGGCATTCCATTTAATGTAAAACACTGGTCTTAATATTTTATACTTCAACAAAGCGCTTGTGAAACAAAGACAAAGTCGTCTCTCACGTGTATAAGTAATTTATTTAGCGGCCGGTGTTGTAGTTATTAGACACCCACATCAAAAATTAGTGTGGTTTTTTGTCGCAGTACAACATCATATTAATTTTTGCCCTTCAAAATGATGTATGACACGCTCTCTAAAATTGTATGGACTCCCACAAGCCGGAAACTATAAATTTTCTATCACGATGATTAACAATATTGTCAATTCATAAATCGGCTTCTGCAGTGACACAGACATGCACGAGAGAGTTTTAAATGTATTTGGGACTGCGAAAAAAGGTTTTGTGGCGAGTGATATTATTATTATTATTATTATAAAGAAGGCTTTAAGGCCTTAGGCGGCTTTAAAGAAGGTGATATTATTGGTAAAGAGGAAGGCTTTCATGGAAAGTAAAGTTATTCCCAAAAATCTTTCTCTCTGAAATTATTTAATGTTTTACGTGAAAGTACAGGTATCAACTCCACCTAGTCAGTTTATCACCTGTTCACTCACTATAACCTTGCAGCTTTGAATTTCTCATATACTGACTGACTAAATGAATAACCCGGGTAGTTTACTTGCAGGAAATGCGAACTGACGCCTATGTCTTGAGCACTCGTTTAAGCTGACATATTTTATTGTCTAAGAATATTACGTGTGCTTTTGTCCTTGTTTGTTTTTCGGCGTTTGCAGTAATGAAAAAATCCATCGATAAATGTTCCGACAAAACAGATGCAACTTTGGCTTCACCCAAAACGCTGCCTCTAATTCAGTAATTCGAGGAGGAAGTTTAAACCATAAAGTTGGCTTTATCAGCGTCTTAATTTGTTAACACTTAATGCCCCCGCCATGGTTGGTTAAATTAATGAATTAGATAGCGTCCCACTATTATCGATGGCAATTTTCCGTATGGCACACCTGACACATTGTGCAAAATATCATCTACCTACACGCGTAAACAATCAATTTTTTGAACCTTAAAGTTTTTTCTTTATTAAAAATTTGTTATGAAAAATCTGACCGATTTCCGAAAACAGTGGAAACCGGTGTGGATCCGCGCCTGAAATTTAGGCGCATTGCAGTTCACATTTCATTTACATGTCAGATCCTTCATAATAAGGTTCAAAAGAAACGAAACCCTGCTAGATATCAGCTGAGATATGAATTATATACGTCCCTTTGTTAAATTTGTCAAAGAAACAATCCGACATAAAAGTAAAGAACTAACTAGGGATGGATCACATTAAATTTCCGTTTTAATAATCCTAAAAAAAAAGTATTTTGCAACAACAGTAAAGACTTCCGTTTGCTATAAGTTTAATAGGCTATTCCTAGACAACCTACCTATCATAAGTTGCATGAGTTAAGGAGGTAAAAGTGAATTTGCCATGTAAATATGTTTTCTGTAAATACATATTATGGTTTTGCAATTAGGTGTAAGTGACAAAAATGACAATTTCAGACATTTAAGGCATCTCACACTGCTATTCTTTTGCTTGATTATATCGTGTTCGTATAATAACTTCATCTGACTCCCGCCAAGCAAATTTTAGATATTCAAACGGCAGTCGGAAGTAGACTTGATAAATTTTCTGAAGTTGGATCGAAGTGGATCGAACTGCCTTGAGAATTACCTTCCGCATAAACATGGAAAAAGCTCTCTTCAAAGAATTTTTACCAAAAAAACCTGAGTTTTCAGAAAAACTCAACTACTGCCCTGTAGCCAAGTATTTTGCAGATTAGTGCACGATATTCAATGAAAAATATATAAATGTAAATGCAGAATAAATATGATTTTTCTGGTAGCATACCAACTGGCTCCTCTTCTACCACATTCTGCGAGGAACTGGAACATTCTCGTGGTAAGGAAGACAACCAACAACAAACTCAGCCCATGTTAGGATGCATAGGCAAAGAAAATGAGAAAGAGGAGAGGAAAAAAAAAAAAAAAACTAAAATACACATTTTACTATCGTTTGTATTATAAATTTTTCTTAATAATCCATCCAGCTGATGACCGGTTTATTTTACTCTAGTTACCAGATGGTGTTTCTCTTCCTTTTGAATATTTTAGAAAACAATTTAGAGAAGACAAGGCAACTCAAGATAATATTTGGTGTTTTATAGTGATAACAAGTACATGAACGATTCTTCCAAGCAAACTTCTCAAAGAACCTACTTGTCGTTTTTCGTATTTCATAATCATGCACGGCTCAACCAATGAATCGAGTTTTTATCTCCTCAATCTCCTTCTGAGTTCACAAATTTAAGACCGCTTTAAGAGAAAATAACCTTATATTTACACGCATTTCCCAAACAAGAAAATAATAGAACTGTAGTTTATAGAAATGGCTGTTTTACGAACTCTTTACATTTGGGCAATCAGAAACACAAAAAAATATTGCGCAAATATATGCCCCATGATATGTTTCCACACTCTTCCTCTTCTTTGAATTTTTATTCTTATTATTATCATTTCATTTTATTTATTTTGTTTAATTTTAAAGACGGCGATAACAGTAAAATACCTTTTTTTGGACGGCAGGCAACCGAAAAGTGTACTGAAATGGAAAAGAGTTTATTATTATTGGAAGGTTACAACTTTCAAAGAAATCTTTCCACGAGAGTAAAAAATTCCCTGCCTTAATTGAGGCTGAATCACACTGACAAAACCTAATAATCCCATAAACGACTGCGCGCCTTTTCTGGTTCCCAGGTCATCTCTGTATTATAAAAAAGAAAAAAAGAAAAAGAAAAAAAAGAATGAGAAAAAGAGAGAAAAAAAGAAGAACAAGATGTGGCCCATTCAGCCTTGGCCTAAGAACTGGCAGTGTGGTATGAAAATAAAAGGTGGGATCAATTCTAAGGAAAATGGGGACCCATTCAAAGTATACTAGACTTAAAACACTCAATTTCTAATAAGTTTGTTCCTACACGGAACTATTTCAAAGGAAATTGGAAATAAAAACATGTCTGACCCGTACGTACCCAGTCGTTATTTATGTGTTTTTTGGGGTGAGAGGAGATTGGGGGTTAAGGTTGAGCTGAGGCGCGCGCGGGGAATCATGAGAAGGTACGAAGGAAAAAACCTTCCCATGAGACCTCGCACGCCTCAACCTAACCCCAAATTTTCTCTCACCCTAAAAACACATGTAAATAGCGACTGGGTACGAGTCTGAAAACATGTAACACTTTAAGATGCACGGCAGCTTCGTCATTATAAGCAAAGGCTGATAATTATAATACGCGACACATATGCACCTTATTTTTAAATATATAATATAATATATAGGAATGTTGTTTTTTTCGGCCCAGGCTGAATATTCTAACTGAATTTTCTGCTGATTTCATCCTGAAAATATTCTTGCATTATTGTTAGATTATAATCAGATTAAGAAGGAGTTTCGCTTTTTTTTTTTTTGCGGTCTGTTTATTATTATTATATAGTACTTTAAATCACGGCTAATATGAAGTCCAAAGGGACCGATCGTTTATAACGTCCTGGGTTGGGGGAAGGAAGGGTTGGAGGGGGGGTACAATCTTCTAAGAGGCTCGATTTTGTGGGAGGGGGATTTTTTTTGTCTTTTAGTGCCATATCAGATCTTAAATTAAATAAGAAAAAAACGAAAGCAATGTGGATTAGTTCAGCCAAAAAAAATGAAACTAAACCTCCAGGTTTTAAACCTTTAGGAATAAATCTATCATACAAACATGAAAAGAACGACAACTTAAATCTCTTTATACATAACATAGCTAGAAAATTCCCCTAATCAAATTCAATAGCGCGAGTGTGCTTCATATTCCTATTGAACACGCTGATGACATCAGTAACCTAGCAATCCTGAGTCCGCCTGAGTGCATCCATAACTCGGCAGTACACGATAAAGCGTTTACCATGTGTTTTATAAGGTAATTTAAGAGGAAACGTTTGAATTTGTTAACCGATAGTAAGGAAAAGAGGTGAGTGTTGTTGTTTTTGTTTTTGTCATCTCCGCGAGCTGTGCGGGCTATGGCGTGAGCCTGATCATTCTTTGCAAAGTTGTTTTCCCTCAATAACAATTTTTCGGTGATTTAATAGTTTTCCGCACCTAAATATGGATTTTATAATCATTTTAGAGTACACTTTCTCTCAGTTTCAGGATAAAAACATAACCTTAACTGTGAGGAAAAAAATATACTGACGTAAACATTGACGCGTACTGCTTTGAGCGCGCACTACAATAATAAAATTTTAAGTTAACTGATGCATTGGTCGCTTTGATAATGTTATAAAGCAATTAGTTCATGCTGCAGCTGTGCGTATGTCGAGATATTGAGCACTTGGGAAGTTTGGAGAGCACTCAAGAGGCTAGAGTTGCACTCGGCTGCGCCTCGTGCAACTCTTACGCCTCTTCTTTCGTGCTCTCCAAACTTCCCACGTGCTCAATATCTCGACATACGCACGCTGACGCATGAACTAATTGTTAATTATCAAAATTAACAAAATGGACATCACGATCAAGCTGAATATATGACAAACAAGAGACCTAACTTTATTTGGACGCACAATGTTGGTTAAGACCCTGGGCTTATCCAAATTAGTTTATGCAGCCTCTATGGTGCGTTTTCCTGAAATGGTTATCAAACTGGGGTACGAGAAAAAATAACAAAATTTTTGCGAAAAAAAAAATGATAAAATAAAAGATCTGTTATATATAAATCTCTGTTAAACGGTGGACTTAACTTTCGCACAGTGGTTAAATCTTTACGCTTAAGCTGGCTCGGCAGGTTGTTAAATCGAACAAATGAATCATGGCAAGCAATTCCAAATGACTCCTTTCACAGATATGGAGGGTTACGTTTTTTACTGAAGTGTAATTATCATTCTAAACTCTTAGACAAACAACCTCCTCAGTCTTTTGTAGTGAAATGTTGGATTATTTTAAGGAACTGCGTACAGGTCAGCCTGATGTCTATAGAAGTAAATTCATTCTTTGGAATGACAAAGAAACCACGATATAGAGAATAAATCTATATTTTGGTCTCATCTTTTTGAAAAGGAAGCTGTTTTGTTCAAGACTTATAAGACGAAAACGGAGTGGGGTAGAAATATTAAGACACAGGACTGGCCTGTTATGAAAAAGTTGTCAAACTATATTACGATTGAAGCAGATCCACGTTTCCTCCAAAAGTAGTAAAAAAAATTTACGTCGGCGGTTCTTTGTCAGCAACAAAATGTTACCCGAATAACGCTTGGCCCAGGAACCTATCAACTATTTCTATCATACTGTAGTTACTTTGGGGAAGGGTAAAGTTTTGATACACCACACTTTTCTGAAAACCTCCGCCCCCCACTGGGACGAAGTAAACGAACGGACGAACGGTCTCTAACAATTTCACACTGTTCCCAGTCTCCAGGGTCTGACGGTTAATACAGATAGCGTCAAACTCTGTCTCGTTCCTTGCATTTCCTTTCATTTAACAAAAATCCAGTAACGTCTGTAAACCTGAAGAAGGCTGGTATGGCCAGCTGAAATATTGTTATAAAAAACAATACACGTTGTTTCAAATCAGCTTTGCTGCAGTCTTCGGACTTCTCGCTCTTGTTTCTTTATATTTTGGCTGATTTGATCTCTTTTCTAGAGATCCAACGTTTACAACTAGCAGGATCTTCGTCCACGGTTTTTGCAGTTAATTTAATCCTTTAACAAAAATCCAGCATCCCTTGCTTTTCTTGCGAGATCGTCTACGTGTTGCTAAATTCAACTCTCCTAGCTTTTATCCTCGGGGAGGGTACTTCCTTATAAGAGGCTAATGGGGATATGCCGCTGGATGGGGTCACATTTTCACGACGGGATTGACTATAATAGGGTCGCACTTCCAATAGAGTTACTAGAATGGGGTCGAACATTTTCGGATTTTTGAGGTAAGACAGTTCTTTATATTTACGGTTAGCAAGCGTTTTAGAATGTTTGTACTGCAGAAGAAAAGTAAAGTGTTCTTCATTCAATCTAAAAATGGGTCAATTCATAAAAATAGAAAGTCAGTAGTATTTGCCCAAAAGTGACTAAGGTGGTGGGGTCTACAGTTGGCCACAGAATAGACTATAATGGCGTATGGGCTATTAGAGGCCAGCGGCACATACGCAGCAAAAATTAACCCAAGTCCTCCCCCGCCCCTTTCCGGGCCTTTATCTACCACCTCAGCCTTCGATTAGTCGTCTCAATTGCATTTTTTACATGGCTATTGCTCCACGGATACTCTCTGGGGAGCTGGCAACATGCTCAAACTCATACATTGTGGCAAAGGCTGATACTTTGTTTGAAAGTCTGGAAAGTATCTATTATTCTATGCTAAGCATGACGTCTCTTCACCTTTCCAGTCAACACAGCTCCTGTCTTTGGCTCAGATAAAAGGGGTTTTTTTATGTTGGGCAGGCTGAAAATGTGCTGCAAGCGCTTGCTGGTGTAATTTTGTAATTTTTAGATTTACTCTTGTTTCGACGTATTATCATTGTCACTGAAAAGCCCTCTTCACGGAGTGTCGATAAAGTTTGTATTGTTTTGCATTGTATTGTATTGTTGATTGATTGCTTGATTGATTGATTGATTGGTTGGTTGATGATTGATTGCTTGACCGATTGATGCAATAATCAATGTCCGCTACTAACGTTTGATTGCTGTCCCCACATTTCCTCTGGGCTTTCTCCCACGACCGAGTGGGTGAGTAAGGTCGTAGTTTACCTTGTACAACATTAACCTCGGGGAGAAGATTGAGATTCGCCAATATTAAAAGTGTAAGTGTGAGAAAAGAAGACGGGTAGAAATTATTTTAGTAATTTGATTATTTCTTTTAATACCAATGGGAGGTTACAATCTCATTACAGCTTAATAAATATTAAATAATATAACCGCCTTAATTACCATTTCTGGTGACAACAGTGTCTATAGCATCGATTTCTAATAACAATAATCAAAAATTAATAAATTATTAAAGTGAGACCATGTAAATACATTTTTACAATACGCAACAAACCAGTCGACAGAAAAATGCAATCTGTGAACATACCTTCTGGTGGGTTACAGGATGAATAAAACAAACGAGAAAGCGCGATCGGGGGAGAGGGCAAAGAGGAAGAAAGGGTGTCCTTCAGCGCGGTGATCCTTTGGCAGGCCGTTGACAGTCTACTGCAAATGTTAGTGGATCATCCCTATCTTTAAAGAAATACACTCTTTTAATTTCTTTACAACCCTCTGCACATATCACGGTGGGCACAACTGTTTCGCGGTCTATCAATTTGAGCTGGTATCTCTCTACACATGGGTTCGGTGTGGTGTTCCTCTTGAATCGGATTGCCTTATTCTGGCGTTTAGATGTTGCTCTTCGTCCCAGCGGTGTGCTTGTTCCGTCTGAGTGCAAAGCATTCTCGTCTCTATTGTCACTAACTGCCATGTCATCTTTTTCTTCTGGGGCAATAACGAGCAAGCCAGACTTCTCTTCAGCAGAGCCTTCAGAGATGCTTTGTTCCGTAGGGTTTATGTCTTGACGAATTTGCAACGTTGGAATTGTCGGTTTGCTTTCTGCTGAATTTCCATACAACGAGAAAACCAGTAGAAGAACAGCTGAGGTGGTGTAAATGACACTTTTCTAAAGGAGAAGAAAATTAAAAAGTCATTCGATAAGTACAAGTTTCCCCAATATGACCATTATGTAAACAAGTGAAACAATATACATCAAAATAACAAGCCAACAAACATGAAGAGAGCTAACAGGTTTAAAAACTTGAGGTTTTGAATTCTGGCCCTCTCTCAGAGCGACTCAAAGCCAGGGATTTTGGGTCTGTGTGGTTTATAGTTATCGTATGGTGGTAACATAAGAAACAAACAAACAAATAATTAGTTGAATGAAAAGAGACCGTGTCGCAGTTCATTATTTTTGCTTGAAGTAGTGTTAAGTTTCATGGAGACGCTCTGGAATATATATTTTTGTTGTTGTTGTTTAATTTATGTGTGTAATATTCCTTGCCAATGTTTTGCAAAACTCAGAGAAGGTAAATGGCTTAGTGCTCGAGGGGCCATGCGAGAGTTGATGAGTGTATTGCTGTCATACTGCAAAACGTAGTTTAGACGGACGACTAGCTCCTGCAAAAGTAGTCGTATGCTTAATTGCTTCTCTTTTTGCAGAATTTTTGAAAGAAGGGAAAACCCAATCACAATAAACGCGAAGTAAGAAAAAATATTTTTTAGACTTTGCCCTGAATCATCAATTTGCACTTACCTTTCTTTCGCAAAATGCCATTTTAGTCAATTAACCCGTCAGGCTAGTCGAGGTAGTTCGGTTGTCTTAATAACTCGAATATACTCAGAAGTGTTCTGTGTTCTTTCAACTCTCTGAATTTGACAGTCCAGAAAATCTGACTTTCTTTTATAGCTACACCGGGAACCTTGAACACCACTCGACTATTACTCCAAGACATTTTTAGCCAATTACGCCTTTCGTCCAGTTTAGTAGTTCAGCCATTTTCTAATGAAAGAAACTCTTTCCAGTTGATCTTCATGGATGGGAGTTACCTTCCTCTACTTAAGCAGAATGCGGATCTGAGTTGGAGCAAGTCATTGTTCTGTGTTCTATTTTCGATACCATTTGCACTTTCTTTAAATAATGCTTTTCATCCTCTTTAATGCAGTCCACGTGATAAGGCATCCTTCTTGTTTAATTGAGGAACTTGCTGCATCACTAGGCTGCAAGAATCAGTTTCTTCCGCCCAAATTGTGTAATTAACCTCACAGCGCATAGAGGGTGCTGATGAATTCACCGTCATATGGACATCAGGTGACATCACTTTTCTACGGTTCTTGAATTCTCCGCTTTTTGCTGGAGAGGTGTAAACGCTATTTTTTTTCTTTTCCTTGAAACAAACATACAACCAAAACTGAAAAATGAATAGATAATAACAACAAAAATGAGCTTATTTCTTCATATATTCTTGGACATTTTACGGGGTCATTTGGTATCCGTCATAACGGACTCTAAACTGGCCGGAAAAAAAGTAAAGCGGAATAACACTTTTATTCTTCCTTTAAGTAAGTTTTGAGGGTCGGACTAGAAACAAGAACTTCCTTTTTATCGCTGAAATAGTTTTACGTGATGAATCTGCAATTGAAAGCAAAGTCATTGAACCCGTTAATTGTCGCGTGCGATGTTAATTAACAGATTTGATTGCTCAATCTCAAAGGCAGTTACAGAAAATAAACAGCACGGCAACAAACAAGAGAAGAAAACCACTTTGTTTTTCGACCATTTTGGCACTTTTGCTAATGACTCGAAAATTACTATCTTCGCGGTAGAGCTGGGTATCTTTATATATTCAACTTATCAACATTATTCCCAAGCCGGTTTTCTGTTAGGATGGGAGCTGCCGATCTATGCTTAGTGTCCACCATGAATTTAAAGATCGCAATGTTTTGGCTTTTAAAAATTTATTTAAAATTAAAACACGTAGATAAATAAGCTTCATTAGAGGAACAGTCGCAAGACAGATTGGTGCTTTGACCAATAAATGAAGTATCTCAGTAAAAGGATAAAATAGCAAACAACCCAAAAAACGTCCTTGCAAATCGACATACATCGTCAAAATATATCTGGCTTCCCTAAAACGTAGCAACAGGCGTGGCGAGGGAGGGGGAGGGGGAGGGTGCAGACGGCGATCCAGCTAAAATGCATCAAATGCCGATACTCTGAGTCAGTTAAGGTTGAATGATATTTCAAGAATGAATATGAAAAGAGTGACAAATAAATACATAAATATAAACAAATGAGACAATCCATTTACGTAGGTGAAAAATTGTCCAAGACCCACATCATCGTGTCACAAAGAGAGATACACAACTTCACGCGCCTTCTCCTATCGATATGTGATTGTTTGCTTCTCTTTTATTTTGGGTCTTAGAATAATCCGGAGATGACACACTTTGGACCCTTGAAAATGATAATGTCTTGACTGCTCATCTCTAACTTTGAAGTTGTCACACAGCTCAGTGGGTAGGCGCCGTCCTTTGGCTGGCATGCACCATCCATTTAGAATCATCACTTTCGGAGAGTACAGAAAGGGATCTATCAGTCTTTGGCAGTTTCTTCACGGATTTCTTAAATCTTCGGTTAAAGAAATTCACGGAATGGATTCTCTCCACTTTTCTATTTCCAGTAGGTTCTCGTGTGGGTTCTGTAAAAAATTCAACAATTATGATCTCGTAATGACGTCACATTATGTCACTGCCACAATCAAGAAGTGTTGGAAATGATGAGTACATAATTATGTGTAATTTTAGTGGCCGTATCACAATGAAGTTAAAAGCTTTCAACATTTTTTTTGTTTTGTGTTTATTAGGTTTTGGGATGTCAGGGGCTGAAATTAGCTTCCTGTGATGGCGAAGGAGTCTGTATTTTTCTCAATGGACTGATTAAAACTCGAAATTCATTTCTTTTTATTATTTTGACTTTTAATATCCTTCTCAGCATATGTCCTGAAGGTCTGAACAAATTCGACAGTTCTTGGGGTTCACCTCCTAAATTACCAAAAAAAAAAAAACACTTGACGAATTGAGCTTAGAGGATTGAACCCGATCTCTTTTTTCATTATGAACTTACTGATCGCATTCCATTCGTGTACTGAAATGAAATATTTCAAATATTTGCTATTTTACTGTAGACCACCTATTTCGAGGTCAGATATCTTTCCCAGTCGAGCAAATCACTACAACTCAATAGCAGCGAGGTGGATGGGTCGTAAGGATATATATGGGGACACAGGGGGATGGATCATAATAAAAGACTCTATTTGATTTGATTGATTGATTTACTTACTGACTAATTGATTGATTGATTGATTGATTGATTGATTGACTGGTTTAATTATCATATCTATTTTATTGTATTTTTTAAGTTTCTGTTTCAGTTTTAATTCTAGTGAATGTTTATTAACATTTTACTCTTTCTTAATATTTATCATAATTTTGTAATTTTTAGATTTACTCTTGTTTCGACGTACCACTGAAAAGCCCTCTTCAGGGAGTGTCGATAAAGTTTGTATTGTATTGTGTGGTATTGTTGATTGATTGATTGATTGATTGATTGATTGGTTGGTTGATGATTGATTGATTGACCGATTGATGCAATATTCAGTGTCCCTACTACCGTAGAGTTCCGATGGTAGCGACTCTCGTTACTTTCGGAATTACCAGCCTTTGGGGGTCGCTACATTCGGGGGGTCGTTACTACCGGAACTTTACGGTAACGTTTGATTGCTGTCCCCACCTTTCCTCTGGGCTTTCTTCGATGACCGAGTAGGTGAGTAAGGTCGTAGTTCACTTTATACAACATTAACCTCGGGGAGGAAATTGAGATTCGCCAATATTAAAAGTGTAAGTGTGAAAGAAAAGAAGACAGGTAGAAATTATCTTAGTAATTTTATTGTTTCTTTTAATACCAATGGAAGGTTACAATCTCATTACAGCTTAATAAATATTATTTTAAATAATATAACCGCCTTAATTATCATTTGTGGTGACAACAGCGTCTATAGCATCGATTTCTAATAACTATAATCAAAAATTAATAAATTATTTAAGTGAAACCATGTTCTAAGTAAATACGTTTTTACAATACGCAACAAACCAAAACTTCCACAGTCGACAGAAAATTGCAGTCTGTGAACATATCCTCTGGTGGGTTACAGGATGAATGAAACAAACGAGAAAGTGCGATCGGGGTAGGGGGCAAAGAGGAAGAAAGGATGTCCTTCATCGCCGTGCTCCTTCGGCAGGCCGTTGACAGTCTACTGCAAATGTTAGTGGATCATCCCTATCTTTAAAGAAATACACTCTTTTAATTTCTTTACAACCCTCTGCACATATCACGGTGGGCACAACTGTTTCGCGGTCTATCAATTTGAGCTGGTATCTCTCTACACATGGGTTCGGTGTGGTGTTCCTCTTGAATCGGATTGCCTTACTCTGGCGTTTAGATGTTGCTCTTCGTCCCAGCGGTGTGCTTGTTCCGTCTGAGTGCAAAGCATTCTCGTCTCTATTGTCACTAACTGCCATGTCATCTTTTTCTTCTGGGGCAATAACGAGCAAGCCAGACTTCTCTTCAGCAGAGCCTTCAGAGATGCTTTGTTCCGTAGGGTTTATGTCTTGACGAATTTGTAACGTTGGAATTGTCGGTTTGCTTTCTGCTGAATTTCCATACAACGAGAAAACCAGTAAAAGAACAGCTGAGGTGGTGTAAATGACACTTTTCTGAAGGAGAAGAAAATTAAAAAGTCATTCGATAAGTACAAGTTTCCCCAATATGACCATTATGTAAACAAGTGAAACAATAAACACCAAAATAACAAGCCAACAAACATGAAGAGAGAGTTCAACCAAGTTACCAACTGAGCTAACAGGTTTAAAAACTTGTAGTTTTGAACTCTGGCCCTCTCTCAGAGCGACTTAAAGCTAGGGATTTTGGGTCTGTGTGGTTTATAGTTATCGAATGGTGGTAACATAAGAAACAAACACCCCGTAGCAGTTCATGATTTCTGCTTGAAGTAGTGCTAAGTTTTACGGAGACGCTCTGGAGTGTATTTTTTTGTTGTTGTTTTATTTTTTTGTGCAATATTCCTTGCCAACATTTTGCAAAACTCAGAAGATAAACGACTTAGTGCTCGAGGGGCCATTCAAGAGTTGATGAGTGTAGTGCTGTATGTCATACTGCAAAACGTAGTTTAGACGGACGACTAGCTCCTGCAAAAGTAGTCATCTGCCTAATTCTTCTCTTTTTGCAGAATTTTTGAAAGAAGGGAAAGCCCAATCACAATAAAAACGAAGTAAGGAAAAATATTTTTTAGACTTTGCCCTGAATCATCAATTTGCACTTACCTTTCTTTCGCAAAATGCCATTTTAGTCAATTAACCCGTCAGGCTAGTCGAGGTAGTTCAGTTGCCTTAAAAACTCGAATATACTCAGAAGTGTTCTGTGTTCTTTCAACTCTCTGAATTTGACAGTCCAGAAAATCTGACTTTCTTTTATAGCTACACCGGGAACCTTGAACACCACTCGACTATTACTCCAGGACATTTTTAGCGAATTACGCCTTTCGTCCAGTTTAGTAGTTCAGATTTCCTAACTCTTTCCAGTTGATCCTCATGGATGGGAGTTATCTTCCTCTACTTATGCAGAATGCGGATCTGAGTTGGAACAAGTCATTGTTCTGTGTTCTATTTTCGATACCATTTGCACTTTCTTTAAATAAAACTTTTCATCCTCTTTAATGCAGTCCACGTGGTAAGGCATCCTTCTTGTTTAATTGAGGAACTTGCTGCATCACTTGGCTGCAAGAATCAGTTTCTTCCGCCGAAATTGTATAATTAACCTCACAGCGCATAGAGGGTGCTAATGAATTCACCGTCATATGAACATCAGGTGACATCTCTTTTCTACGGTTCTTGAATTCTCCGCTTTTTGCTGGAGAGGTGTAAACGATGAAGCACTATTAATATTATAACCTCTTTAAAACTTTAATGTGGTCATAATCGGTCTTTTTTTCTTTTCATTAAAACAAACAAACAAACAAAACTGAAAAATAAATAGATAATAACAACAATAATGAGCTTATTTCTTCATATATTCTTGGACATTTTACAGGGTCATTTGGTATCCGTCATAACGGACTCTAAACTGGCCGGAAAAAAAGGTAAAGCGGAATAACACTTTTATTCTTCCTTCAAGTAAGTTTTCAGTGTCGCACTAGAAACAAGAACTTCCTTTTATCGCTGAAATAGTTTTACGTGATGAATCTGCAATTGAAAGCAAACTCATTGAACCTGTTAATTGGCGCGTGCGATGTTAATTACAAGATTTGATTGCTAAATCTCACAGGCTGTTGCAGAAAATAAACAGCACGGCAACAAACAAGAGAAGAAAACCACTTTGTTTTTCGACTATTTTGGTACTTTTGCTTATGACTCGAAAATTACTATCTTCGCGGTAGAGCTAGGTATCTTTATATATTCAACTTATCATCATTATTCCCAAGCCGGCTTTTCTGTTAGGATGAGAACTGCCGATCTATGCTTAGTGTCCACCATGAATTTAAAGATCGCAATGTTTTGGCTTTGAAACATTTATTTAAAATTAAAACAGGTAGATAAATAAGCTTCATTAGAGGAACAGTCGTAAGACAGATCAGTGCTTTGTTCAATAAATGAAGTATCTCAGTAAAAGGATAAAATAGCAAACAACCCAAAAAATGTCCTTGCAAATCAACATACATCGTCAAAATATATTTGGCTTCCGCAAAACGTAGCAAGAGGCGTGGCGAGGGAGGGAGGGAGGAGGGTGAGGATGCAGACGGCGATCCAGCTAAAATGCCGATACTATCAACTGCCGATACTCTGAGTCAGTTAAGGTTGAATGATATTTCACGGATGAATAGGAAAAGAGCGACAAATAAATACATAAATATAAACAAATGAGACAATCCATTAAGGTAGGTAAAAAATTTTCCAAGACCCACATCATCATGACACAACGAGAGATTACTCTCCCTCTCTCTTCGTGGAAAAAAAAATCCCCTTCCTTTCATCACTCCCGTCTAAATATAGCAACATGCCTCAACTTCCGGTCGTGTACTTTATTTACTGCTTGCGGTAATAAAGGGTTACCCATGCATGCTGAATGGTTAATTTGCAGTTCCTGTACCTTCAGTTCTGAACCAGAGTCAACAGAAAATCTGATACCACTTTTAATTTTGTGGACTAACAGGGCATAATGACAACATAAACACAGAGGTTCTTAAGTAGTGCCAAACGAAGATGGATTATACTAAAAAGGGAACAATCTTTATCAATACTGAGCTGTGATATTCTATCAGGGTGATAGGGACAAATGACAATGCAGAATTTGAAAGTTTCAGTGTAAATTGATGGAAATAGAGCACCTCCATTAAAATGGGTAATCCTTGCAAGCCTCCGTCAATTTGTGACATATATGACCAGACACATATGCGCTTTTATTGACAACACGGCGGTAGTGCAGCTTATATCGAGAAACAACCGCAAATAAGTCAAGTGGAACAGAACTTGAATTTGTTGCCAATGTGAAGGCAATGAGCATCAGCAATGATGAAATTGTACGTTACAGATTCTAGTAGGCTGTATCGTAAGGAGGCTTAACAATAAGAAAACGAATTTAGACCAAACCGTAGCAAAAATATATGTCAAAGAGAAAACATTCTTCTGTTTAATTTCACTTTGTTACTAGTGCTTATTTCCTCTGTATTTATTCCCTAGAGCCAAATCACAAACTAACTATTACAGCTCTGAATTCCGTGAAATCCGACACGCAAAAAAAAAATGATATCTAATTTTGAATTCGATACTATTGCTGGTTCTTTACGCTGTTAACCAGTGATGAACGTAAACGAAATCACCGTTGATGTGAAACCTTTTGATAGATCCTTACAGCTACCTGCGACAAGATTGAAAAGGATATACGCCAATGAAGTAGGATCTATAATTGTGATTATGATAAACGACACATGGGTTTAGATCGCGTTCAGAATTAAGCAAATTAAAAAGGAAATGGTCATTTTTCTGCGACATAATATCAAATTACAAGCACACTCGACAGTTTGAGAAATTTGATGGACATGATGCTACGCATGTCACTGTCTGTACTGATGGGTGGACGGACGTACCTTCGAGCAAGAAGTCGGTTGACTCAAAAGGGGTGCGACGGACGCGTGTAAGTCAGAGATGACAAAAACCAAAACATTGGAGATGGTGGGTTAGCATAGGTAATAGCATGATTTGTAGTAATATTTGGCATACATACCACGAGTGATATTTCGAAATTGTTACACGTAATTTCACGAGCTGTTAAGCGAGTGAAATTTGAGACAATTTTGAAATATCACGAGTGGTGTTTATGCCAAATATCACGTACAAATCATGCTATTATTTGTTTATACTACTACGCACAAAAGGTTTGTAATTTTCACATGTAGGCATTTCAAATTAAGCAGAAATACCACTGCTCTAAGCCAATCAAATTGCAGTAATTTCTCATGTAGTATAGTATAAACCAAATTATATTACCAACAGTGCTTCATGATCACTAGCAAGGTAAATGTGACTTCTATTTGAGAGTGGTACATTCGCTGTAATTTTGGTCCTCTTTTTAGGAGGCAAATCAGTTTCCAAACAACGGGTCAGAAAGGCTTTTAATCTCTTATCAAAGTGCCTGAAATATTGCCTGTAAGCATACCTTTGGTACCAATTAACCGACTACGAAATACGGCCCTTTGACTAGCTGAAAGTTATTGACAGACTGACAAGAAACAAATGAGCTTCACTTTAAATTTTATTTCCAACATTTTGAAGCATTTCCTTCTGTTCAAGTTATTTGGATCACCTCAGCAAAATTTCAGTCTCCCGCATTTTGCAGTAGCAAAGGCGAAAATAACATTACTTCTGATAACGGTCACCACCTTATTTCATTAATAATGTTTATATTTTCTTCATTCAGGCCCCATCAAGCCTCTTAAATGGGAAACTTCCACATGCCTGACGCTTTTGCCTTTCATAAACAGGCAACAGAGACGTGCTCCCAGTGTGGTAATATTTAAAGAGCATCAAGTCCTTCGTCTTCTCTTTTTCAATACACCGCTTCAACCACGACAAACTACAGAATACTTAAACTAGCAATACACTACTTGTCGTTCGTCAAGTTCGGCTTAAATTGAATCGTTCGCAACTCTACATAAATGTAGAGACATTATACTTATATCAAGAATCTCGTTTTCTCGGTCCGTAAGGATCCCCGCGTTTCTTTCCCGCTTAGATAAACGGCTTGGGCGCGTACAGGGCCGGCCGCGAATCCGAGCGGGAAAAAACGCTCGGTCCGCAACTTACAAAAAGGACCTTGAACGCGGAAAGTCAAGAGGTATTTCCCTTCTTGCATGTATACATTTCAGACATCGTCGTCAGCCAACGACGTAAATTTTCTCCTTGCAAAACAGGCGATACCATTTTTTATAAGATGTATGACTAAGAAGAGGTTTACAAAAAGGAAATAAAATTCCATAACGTTACACAATGAGAAAAAATCCACCGTAAAATTATACCAATGAATCGAAGGTGTAACCAACGAGCTTAGTTGCAATTCGAAAGTTATAGCCTACTTTCCCACTTTAGAAAGATGAAAATGCCGCATAATACCCTGATCAATCTATGGCGTTCAAGCCCATTATAATAATAACTACTAGTAATAAAAATGACACTTCAATTAACACTTTTACTTCTTGAGATATCTAATCTAGTTCTACATGTACACGGAATATTTCACAATAAAAAATGAAGTGCTAGGGATAGAACATTATTTTACGTAAATTAGAGCTCAATAAAAACTGTCACATGGTACTATTTAGTTTTTTCTCATCTTCTCCCCCAATAGATTTGGATTTCTTTATAACCATGACTGATAAAAACTGGTTTCCATAAATGTAATGAAAGTGTGGATCATCTCAGTCGACTAAGGGTGTTTACCTAAAGTAAGAACTGGCCGGCTAGATCGGTCAACTTGAAAGTGAAAGTGAAAGGGGCTTTTCTGGAGAGTTTTTGCCAAGTTTCCAACAATGCTGTTCGCAGGATTAACGAATAGACTAACCTGGGGGTTACATATCGGGGCAACTGACTACCTACCCCTCCCCTAAAACAAAATTAACACTCACTTCTCATTTAGGGCAAAATGTTGATTTAGGGGATGGGTAGGTGGTCAGTTACCCAGAAACGTGAACGATCCCCTGACTGGATAGCCTCCCACGCAGGCGTTTTTAGGCGAGCTCGTATTTCTTCCCTCCCCACAAACGCCTGCTCAACGGAAAACAACGTGCGCAGCTTATGTACCAGCACAGATTAGTCCGTCTTATGGTGATTTAAGTGTTATGTTCTCAGTTCTACTCGTATGAAATCCTTCCACATTTCTACATGGTGGGGTGGGGGTGGCATGTTTTTTTTTAATTATTTTTTATTTTATCATTATTATGTTTTTTTTAATGGCGCTTTTTCCATTGGTGTCGACGGATTTTTTCTACCTTGTCAATGTCACAAGTTGAAAAAAACACACACACAAACAAACAAACATCGTGGAAGGGTCTATTCTCTTCACTAACGGGCAGGTCTGGCAACCCAGTACTGAGTGACAGCCTGAACTTACGCAACAGGACGGGAGAGACAAGAAGACGGCAAACCTTCCGTGACAAACGTGAAAATAATTGTTTGAAAAAACCTTCCTTCAAACTTCTTGACCTTTTTTAGCAGATCTTTTTGTAAAAGAACAGAAAACATTGATTATAAGTGAAGATTGAGACAAAACACGCAAGTAATAACCCTGTCAGTTTTGTCACACACACGCGTTTTGCAGCCTTCTTCTTCCTGTCGCCCTGTTTCGTAAACTCACTGTTGCAAGGGCCCTATGTCGTCTTAAAATGTGTTTAAGGAATCAAGATGATCGTAATAGCCTGGCCCTATGTGGGATAGTTGGCATATAGCCTGGCCAGATGTAGGATAGTTTTCATATCAACGCCTGAATCATCCTAATCGTCAAACATGCTCAAGGCAATATAGACGATCCGGTCTCACATTTAGAATTCAGACGTATACTAAACCATTTAAGAGTAATAATAAACAATGTCTCAGTGCTTAACTATTTGTCGATGACATTAAAAATTTTACAGCACATCTACCTAAATATCGATGGTGTCATCGTCCAATTTTCTTTGCTCCATTTTCTGCACCTATTTGACATGGGACTTTGATCCACTTGCATTTTGTACTTTGGACATAACTATATCTTCTGATAACTCGCTTAAGGCGTTTGCATAGATGGTAACATGCGCTGGCTAGATAAACTGTTAAGGAGAAATTTTCTCAATAGATGAAACAGCCTATAGTGAAATATATATATGTAAAAAATGGAGATTTTCTTGGCTCGAAAATAGGCAAAAAGTTGAGTTTGGCAATTAGAGCGGCCGTAGACCGACACGGACGCCCACCTCCTTGGTATAATTATGTTGTGAAGTATTTTGAAAGTTATTTTTAAGACGGATTTGTCTCATCTTTTAAGTTTCGTTTTTGTTTCATTAAGTGGGTAAGGGTTTGTTTGGATTTTGTCCATAGGTGTTTTCCTGTTTCCATCTTATGTTTTTACTTCAGGCTTGTACTTGAATTTTTGCTTAGCTCGCGAGTTTACTCAGTAATGTCATTTTACGAATATTCTTCGCTTGCCGTTGTCCGATGTTAGTTTTTCATAGGTGGTCATATTTGTGATGTTAGAGCTGACCCTGGTTCACTAGTCTCGTTGAACTTTCCGTTTGGGTTTGTTAACTAGCGTTTTAGTTTTTCAGTGTTCGTAGCTTCTTGCCGATTGCAACCATGTAGGTTCAGTAATATCAAAACATTACCCACACTGAGTTCACCTTGTTTTTATTCCCACGGTCAGCTAACCCAAACATGACCAGCTTTGGTTACAAAAACGGCGGCTATTTGACTAGTTAGGGAGAAGAGTTAGGATTTAGTAGAGAAGAAGAGTAAGAAGATTAGGATCGTTAGCAGAAGTCAAAGAAGAACTAAGATCAAGATGTAAATCAGATTCCTGGTATCTCATCGTGTAACGAGCGAGCTGCTCGAACACACCGCCACAATTAAAATTAAGCGCCCAATCACATCGATCACACGTTAAAACAGGTGAGTTAAATTAACCTTTATAGTTCTTCCGTTTCTACCTCTTTGAACAGACACAGACACTTCTGCAACTAAGACACTTGGATCTCTCCCTTTGGTGTCCGCATTGAGGAGGTTTCACCGTAATTAGCTACCACCGTGAAGTAAACTTTAACTGACATACGGAATATAGGCAGTACACGTGTACTGTTAGTAATATCAGTATTATTTTTATTACGAAGGATACATGGAATGCCTTTTCGATTGTTGACTTGTGCGTACTTATTTTTCCTTTGGTCATTGGCTTGACGTTTTCGCCCACCCATGTGATAAAGACGAACTTCACTGTTGTTATGCCATCAACAACATCTTGCTGATGAAAAGAAAAGACAAATAAACAAAATCCAAATAAATCGGACAAGACCCCCCCCGCCCCTGCGGCGTTCACGCTTGTAAATTTCCGTGATTATTATTATTATTTTTCAAAAATTATTATTTCATTGTTTTGTGATATTTCTACAAAACCAAAGTGCAGTCACAGGAAACCGGATTGTCCTGCAATAGCCCCTCTGGCAGGTTGACGAGTTTATCACGAGTTTACCATCCCATCCACCCCCCTTCCCCGCCCCCCACTATTTGCTCCTGGGTATCCGTTGATGGCGTTTCGTAGGTTGTTATTGTGTGTTTGTTTGACTTTGAAAATCCGGTCATCAACATCTTTTTTTCTTGAGCGAAGTTCCTTCCCTTTCAATTGGCTATGACTAATGCACGATGAGTCGCATGCTTTAAAGAGTAATCACTTAAAAAAGCGCGAATAATCATATTCACTCACCACTCGTAGTAAGGCATAAGCAACAATATCATTTTTCAGCTGTGTGACGATTCCTTGTAACCCGTCTGCACCTTTGCCGATCAAGTCAATGGGCTTCTTAGGATTATTGTCCGCATATGAACCAACACACCTATAGGTATAGAAGATCAGAATAAAGTTTAGCCTGCGTAGCATGGCGGTTTTGGTTGGGCGCGTCAAGTAATAAAGGCGGGCGAGGGCAGAGAAACCGCGAGGAGATTGGGGCGGAAGCAACCTGAAAAACCGCCTGCACGGACGGGGGGCTTTTTTGAGTCGGTCCGCACGCCAGCGTACGGATCGTTCCGATTGGTTCGGAATGTTCGCCTGTCAATCAAATATTTTGGTAATCTCCCATGGGAGAGTTTCGAGGGACTGAACAAATCATCTCCGCAAAACAAAATCAAAATATCAAAGAAGCGTTGACCGGAGCGTCGTCGATCTTGAATATTTGACGGGAAAACAGGGCAATTGTATTGAAGCCTAAACAGGAAATGGCCATTTACAGTCTTCTTCAAAGGAGAGATGTCATGGAAATTTTGTCAACAAGATTTGGCAAGAGCATGATCTTTACTGTCTTTGCTATGGCCAAAGAAGAAATATCCTCATCGAAAACCTGTATGATCACAATTTCCCCTCTAAAAAGTACTATCGACGACCAGATATCTGAAATGTTGTCGCTGAGCTGTAAAGCAGCAATGGACCTTATGACAGAAACAGTAAATTTCAGTGCTTCGAGAAAGTTCACCTCAATTTTCTCTATTACTCGGTGTTAGAGAATAACGCACTCCAGCGCAAACATCGAACGGTGTCCGCGATTGTGGTCGATGAATCGCATACGGTAGAAGAAAGACGCACAGCGTAATTCTCCATACTCTTTTGCTTGGTGTAGCTTAAGCTACAACTCAAATCTGAAGATCGCGCTACACGTAAAAATACAACATCCTGCAAACAACACATAAAAACCGGGCCCAGCGTCAAAACATTCACGGACAAAGCAGTGACAAAGAAACTACAAACCAAGGCTCCTTGGTTTGTAGTTGTCCAGATCCAGGCATTTTAGTCGGAAAAGACCAAAGAAACTAAAATATTTATTTAGCCGTAATAAAAAGCTTTAGGCTTTAAGAGTGGTCAAAGAAATTAGTACTTTACAACTGCATCTGAGGTCAACAAATTCTAATTAGCGAAAATAACATTAACCACAGGAAATAATTACTCAATACGGATTAAACAAACCAGCTCCATGACCTCTAAATAAATGTAAGACTTAGTGCAGCAAAAATAAGATCTACTCAGTCAAGTTTAGAACGCAGTGTAGTCACCTATGCGCGAGATAGCCACAAAGAAAAAACCCGTGGTTGTTCAAGCAAACTCCAATTCCGACCAAGGTCACGTTTTACACTATATTGCTATATCACGAGCTTTTGTGTCGTGTTTAGGCTGTCAACATTTTATTTCTGATTGGCTGGGAAAACTGAAACCAAACAAGTTGTCAACAGGATGTCAAAATGAGTTGAAGGGGGCGGCAGTTGAAAAGGCCACGAATCCGGGCAGGCGGTTTTTATTTTTCTCGCGGCTTCGCCGCTCCTGCGCCCGGCTCGACAAAACTGCCATGCTACGCAGGCTAAATAAAGTTAATTTCAGTGACTTCGTCCTTTACTCAATTTACAATAGAGACCGCGTTAGGTGTTGTTGACGATGACGATGATAATGATGATGGTGATGATGATGATGATGATGATGGTGGTGGTGGTGGTGGTGGTGGTGGTTTTGATGATGATGATAAAGTAACAGAAATAACAATAATAATAGACAATAATATTCAATTAATAACATAAATACACACATTTACTTTTTTTAACCTTACCAATTAGTTGACGTATCATCACTTCGCACTTCAGCTATCGCTCCATATACAGCATCGTCGATGTTGACAGCGACTGCAGGCAAACACGCAGACACATGATAAGAAAACACATCAAGAAACCAACATAATAACCTCTCCTCCCCCCAACCCCACATACCTAACAACAGGAATAGAAAGACCGATTAATAAATCATCGCTATTATCATATCAAGTACTATTCTAGCCGGAGAAAACAATCGACATTTCGCGACGTCACCGCTGGTTACCCGCGAAATGACGTATGAGAGAAGAGCGCATAAATTCCACACTGATGATGCGTCACTACCCGGATCTGGGTAGTACTTCTGATTGGTTGAAGCAAATTTCACTTACGGCACCATCAGTCAGTAGCACTACCCAGAACTGGGTAGTGACGCGTCATCAGTAGGGAATTTCTACGCTAGTTTCTCAGACGTTATTTCGAGGGGGAACCAGCGAAATGTCGGCTGTTTTCTCAAGCTATAACTAGCCAAGCCAAGTTGAAGGCTTACCAGATCCCGGGGTCTGAAAACTAGACACCGCCTTTCCAGTCTTGATAACATTACTGCTGCTAGTAAAACCACGATCCTGCCACACGCACACAAAAAGGCATTAAATGGTGCAGACATACAGTCAAAAACAAGCAAACAAAAAGATAAAAACAATTAAAAACAAAACCCAGTTTGACGTCGACCGTGTTGAAAGCCTCATTGAAAAAAGCAATTCCGTCTACCTGCATTGATCGTATCAAAGTTACAACTATACCCTAGAAATTATAGCCATGGTGACAGAGGGCTAGGAACCGTTTTCGTCATTCATATATTGTTTTGCTAGCTAATTAAAAATGCCCTTTTTTGTGTTATTCAATGCAACACATTAGCGGTTTTGTTTTACAGCGGTCTTTTAATAGCACTTTCATGTGTTCAGTTATAAGAAAACTAAGGAATGGATTCAACAAAATTAATGCTGCCTCGACCAATAACTTTGTGACTGACAGAGAGACGTACAGAAATAAAAATAAATAAATAAAAATTGAAATAAACAACGATCTAGAGGAAGCAAATCCCCTTAGTGATTCTTCGCTACCATTCCTGGTCACGTTTGAATTTAGAAATGTTTTAGAGGAGAGAGGAAAACCGGAGTAAGGGACCAGTCATAATTTAAGTTGGAGGGGGGAGTGGAGGAGAAATTGTTTTTTATTCCAAATTTTTTCCAGACCCCCACTAATAGCACCCATGTTTTTTAGGTACCCCCCTTCAATCATGTTAAAAGATTTAAGGGCCCCCCTTTCTTATACATAATACCCAAATGGTAATAACAAATAACATTTTCTTTACTTTACCGTTCTTACTCACTGTCACTTCCGAATGTGCCAACTAACAACAGAGAAGCACTTCACACTAAACTGAGAAAGAGATTTCACCTAGAGCCTCTCAAACAGCTTATAGAGCAAGGATATATCAGTGATTGTGTTATAATTGAGATAAGACAAGCCATCGAAAGGTGAGAGGCCGACAGGACCGCTTCAAGGAAGAAAGAAGATAATCAGCCAGAACTTACTGCTTTTTATATGAGCAGTACATGCTATAATAGCGAAAAACTTGACGGTGACACAGACAGTGTGTCCGCATCAACCTCATCTACAAATAATGATTCGGATAGTGAGATTGCATGACATGACTTTATGCATGTAATCATTTGTTAAAATGCCGATGAAATTGTTACACAACAATGGATGTTGTGTTGATGCACCTACTATTTGAGCATTAAATCTTGTAAAAATGCTGATTAAATTGTTTTAGTATTACACAATATAGGACTTCGTGTAAAACTGAATCAAAATCAGGTCCTTTAATACTCAAACATCATGCTGCTCAGTAGGGATGCTACTTAAAAGAAACTTGAAGACCCCCCAAGGTCATCTTTTGGCATTTTAAGGCCCCCCATATTCCATCCCAAAAAATTGAAGGCCCCCAATTTTCTCGTCCCCCCCCCCCTCCAACTTAAATTATGACTGGTCCCTAAGCAAAGAAAAACCTCTCAGAGCAAAGTAGAGAACCAACACGTTAACGCGTCGACGCCGGTATTTGAAACCAACCGACATTGGTGGGAGGCGAGTGCTCTCAGCATTGCTGCACCCTTGCATCTTAAATGCACTGATAGCCGGACTACTGAATACTGTGTTGTCTAACTTCTTGATATTAAACAACATCGGTCACCTGTCTTTGGGCAGCATCTGTGGCATCGAGCACTTTGTTTGTACGTCCACTGAATCAAAATAGAAAGGAAAAAGAAGGAGACAATTACAATGCAAACAACTTTCTGGTTAACAATATCGCCGACGATGATAAAGGGGGCGCGCCACAATCATGCTACATTGTATACTACCTATCACGGCTTACGACCATGAGTCACGATCAACAAACCCACGACAGAACAACGTGCACGCCGCTGCTGTTGTTTGCCAGAGTCAAAATTGTGTTCCTTAACATAGCACGCTACCATATTGGTATTTACTCAATGTAAAGAGGAATCCGGTTAACATCGAACAGAAATGGACATGAAAATATCAGTGGTTCGAAAGCTGGATAACGCTATCCACGGGATAAATCTCTATCCAGTGGATAACGCAATCGATTTTCCTAATACCTATCCGTTTGAACAACTGGGGCCAGGTGTCCACATCAAGCGCGGGCTCTCAGGATAATCGTCAAGGACACCTATATTATCGATGCAAAGGCTACTATGTGTTAACCTAAAGGCTCTTAAACGCAATTTCGGCTTAATAATTAATCTTGCACTGACATTAACGTTAACTCGGTGTTTCAAGAGCGACAAGCTTATCATTTGCAGCAGCCCGTTCTAGGAAAACACTCATGTCCAGGCCCTCATATGCGGTCACGACATTACAAGCCAATGCCAGTCTTCATTTTAAACAATTAAAATAAAGGATGCGCGCCCCATACATTGTAGCCTCTCCGCACACGTCCTTTGCGGGTCGTTTGTCACGCATTCATTTCTCCCCCACAATGAATGCGTGACAAACGAACCCAAAAGGACGTCTGCGGGGAGGCTACATACATTGTAAAGAAATCCCAATTCTGGAATCCAGGAAATTTTTGCAGTGGAATCGGGAATCCGGGAAATTTTGGCTTACAGAATATCGAATGCTGAGCTTGAATCTGGAATACATGTACAGCTAAAGGAATCTGGAATCCCACCATAAACGATTGTTATACTACTAGATGAGAAATTTCTGCAATTTGATTAGCTTAGAGCAGTGGTATTTCAGCTTAATTTGAAATACCTACAGGTGAAAATTACAAACCTTTTGCGGGTAGTAGTATAAACAAATAATAGCATGATTTGTACGTGATATATGGCAAAAATACCACTTGTGATATTTAAAAATTGTCTCAAATTTCACTCGCCTAACGGCTCGTGAAATTACGTATACCAATTTCGAAATATCACTCGTGGTATTTTTGCCAAATATCACTACTAATCATGCTATTACCTGTACAAATCCGGAAACTAAGTTCCATTGACACAGAATCCAGAATCCAGTAGCTGGCATCTGGAGTCCACAGCGTGGAATCCAGAATCCAATAATGTTCCCTGGATTCCCTTACATGGGGCTACAATGGAGGTCAAAAGTGTTGGGACCTTTTCAGTGATATTACTGAAACTGGCGAACCCTCCCCTCCCACCCCAATCAAAGTTGAATTTTGAGCAAAATGCGTGGAAATGAGTGCTATTTTGGCCACAACATCGCGGGGGAAGTTGGGGGGACGACGGGATGAACCCAAAGCCAAACAAAAATTGTCGTTAGGAGTGGGGTCCTATGTAACAATTACTTGGAAGGGCTTTTTCACACAGTCCAAAGTTCTTTTGTCCTCCATAGTAGATGTCGGACTGAGTGTTTTGTTGGGTAAGCAAAGGCAAAAAGGCATGCAGTGGGTAAGGAGAGGCTAGGGGCTTCTGGGTAATCTATAGGTCTTTGCGTGAAAAGTCACCTTGTGTCTGAAATAACTTTCATCATCTCCTCTTCTGTCACATCTGACTTGTGTGACGTCTCAATGATGCAATGACTGGGCTATAATGAAATCATGGTTGACAATCAATTCGCCAGACACGGTACACAACTGTATGTAGAGACTGATTAAGAAGATTGCTCTTACATGGTTGTCACTTACAAGCATCTAAGGCAGAAATTATCATGAAAAGCTTGATAACAAATAAGTGAATAAATAAATAAACAAATAAATAAATGATTAACAACCCATGATCTTTGCAGCTTCAATCTGTGTCACCAGGTTACACACTGAGCATTGGATAGTGGCAATTCATATCCAATTAAATCCACATTGGCCATGCCAAACATGCATCATGTATGCACATGGGATGTTTTAAATAACCAAACATAAATCACAACAGAAAATACCTGAAAATGCTCCTTAACACTGCCATGCACAACACCAAACTTGCCTTTCTTGCTAAATGGAACACTTTCTCCCACCCAGTGAACATAAACAAATTTTACAGTCTTCTCAACATAGTTGTCTACTAACTCTTCCAAGCGAACTGCAATACATAATTAACATATTTTATTAATACTTTCTTGCTTGTAGACATTTATACACTGTTTGTTTGCATTTGGAGCTGGAATTTGAAACTGTATTTCAGCAAAATGAAGTTTAAATTCACACAGTTGTCCTTGAAGAAAAAATAACTTGCTCAACTCGGTCTTGTTCAGATCTTACAAAATTTATGTATAAGCATACAGCTGTACTTGCGGGAATAAACTATGCCATTTTGTGCCATTTTGTGTTGTGTCAATGTACATGTAAAATTATTGAGAAATCAGTCATGGGTGAATCTTTTGTGTTTTGTCTAGTCTTGTGAGGCTCAATCCACAACGCAATTCTCAATAACTTGTTCTCAATTCTCCATTCAGGCAGGAATCGAGAATTGAGACTTGCAACGGACCAGTGCTGTAACATCAACATAAACATCAATATTAATAACACACATGTAATTAAAACAGTTGTCTTTATAATAGTGATACAGGTCAATAGAAAGTGCATGATGAACGGGCTTGAGGGTACGGAGTTGCCTATGAAGGTGCCACATGATGCAAAGATGACTGTTTTAATACATGTAGTATTTTTGATATTTTTTTTTGTGGACATGTAGTTGACAACACAAACTGAGAAACTGTAATGGGCTTTCACCCCAGAAGTGGACACTGAAATCTCCAAATCCCATTTATAAATATTATTGTAAAAATGTTGAGAAAAGAATGTGCCACCAAAAAGTTTTATTTCCGAAACCATCACACTAGGGGATTTTTTCTACCAATCCAAAAGAAGAGGTTTCATTTGGATGGTCACAGTACAGGAGTTTCACACACAGGCCCAAAAATTAGTCCCATCTTTAAGAAATTCAACATTCATTGCACATTGCTGAAAGGAATAAAAATCAACTTATAGCATGCAAATGACCAAAAGCATCTAACCTAGACCATACATGACTTCACCATCTTCAAGAGAACCAGCCATTTCATCAGCCCCTCCAGTTCCTTTTGCTTTGTAAAAGATAACATTTGGGTTACCTTCCCAATGAGCCGCCAGCATCCTGTGGAAAAGCAGAAATCACACTATCTTAATGGCTATAACAATCAAAGCTCTCTAAGCAGAATTTTCATTAGCATTAACTCTACTTATAGCTGCCTCAACAAAACTCTATTTGAACACTAATAATGATAATGATGATGATGGTGATGATGAATGATAATTAACATGCCATTTCCCGAAGAAAAAAGTCTGAAGATACATTCATTCTTCTAAAAGTAGCAAGATTCTCTATTTCCCCTATCAAGGTTAAACAAACATGTTTTCAAGTATTGTAATAAAGTGTTTATTTAAATATTACCTACTAGCTTATTTGTTTTGTTGTTGTTGTTGTTGTTAGTGTGTGTGAGATCAGAAGTACTGCTTCTGAAGTGCAGTTCTGGTTTCTCATATTCAACAAGGTTACATTTCATTTCAGAACGATTTTTTCCAAAAAAACTGTGAGATTGGGAGTCTTGGCAGGAGGCAGCGAAAAAAAGAAAATAATAATAATAGGAATAGAAACTTTGTTTGTGTTTTTGAATGTACAATTGTAAATAAATTTACAAATGCTGCTTGAGATTGGATTATTTAAAAAAAAAAAAAAAATAAAAAGAAAGAAAAAAGAAAAGAAAAGAAATCAAAATTGCATTAAGTCTGGGCTATCCCAATTCCTATTTCTACAACAAAAGATGTAATATGTTGCTCTAATGGCTATATTTATCATTTTCTTGATTACATAAAGTTGTTGCTTTTTGCCAATGCGAATGTCATCCATCATGACTAACAACGTGGAGCATTCATCGGAGAAAAGTCGCCAAGGGAGCTCATGGAGAGATTTACAAATTTCACACATCTGTAATTTCTAATCATTTCTTCGATCAAGTTGAGATATTTATAATAATAATAATAATAATAATAATAATAATAATAATAATAATAAGGAGATGCGACTCACAGCAGAATTGTGAGAATTGGTAGTTCTGGAATCTCAGGTGTCAAGTTCTTATCGATTAATAAAACCCAACAATGCAAACCCACCTCCTCCCAACTAAAGAATAAAAACAAAGGAAAAGAATACTTTCTAGAACATTAAATAAGGCTCACCTAAGCTTTAAAAAAAAATCAAATGAACATATGTATCTATCATAAAAATGCCTCACTTTTTCTAGAGCAAGGGAAAGTTCCATTAAACCTAAATCATACTTCATTTTACCATATTATCATTACAATGATTGTAATTGCCTCTGTGTAATTGAGAAAAAATTTTGTTCAATGAAAAGTAACAAGGTATTGATAGCTAAAGAACTCTGTTAGGCGTAGTGCATGCAGAGGATTGTTTCAATAAGTTAATTAATATTCATGCAAAATATTTCACAGTCTCTGATTGGCCAATATTTCATGCATAATTCATCATAACCAGCTATTGCCAACCAAATTTGGAAGAATTTTGGGATATTGAAGTGATGACATCAATCATGCAGCAAAATTGACAGGTAATTGAACCCTTTGACCGAGAAGACCGGGGTATGAGGTTGAGTTGTTTTGGCACTGAGTACAAAATGGCAGAACATTTTACTTGTTTCACAGCAAACCCTTGTCTAAAAACATAGCAAGAACAGCAAGAAGACAACTCGACAACGACATCTGCTATTTGGAGCATATTTGCAGACCTGAACAGCCCTTTATCTCCTAAACTTCCCGATAAACAGGCACTATCAAGATGAACTTAACATCGATGGAGGTAAGCATGTTTTAGCTCAAAAATCATGAACACCTGAAAAATATTTTATTGCTTTGTGACCAATCACAACAGAGAACCAAGACATGTGAACAAGCCACAAAACCGCAAACTTCTTACCATTGTTGCTTGTGGTTTAGTTTTCTCACACCTGATTACAACCCAGCAATAACATATTAACTCTTTGCAGAAAAAATTCTGGTCTTTAGGGTTTTCTGAGGACTTCTTTGTGTTGTAGATATACAATCTATAGCTATCAGGTTACTATACAGAGAATATGCCCCCAACTGATGATACACAACTCGTTTTGACCCTGATGATGACTGCTGCCGAGGTTGTTGTCAATGACAGATGCTATAAACAATATCTCTGTCAGGACCATTCTTGGCTCAGATCACCTAATGGTGATTGTACCTCAGTATAATAAAGGAACTAATCAATCTAAGCTAATTGTTCCAATACTTCTGAATGCTCGAGCTGTTCTTCTTGCTGGAAACTTAATAATACTAAACACGTGCCATTGTGTCCTCGAACACGGCATTCATGAAAAAATAGGCCTTAATTTTATAAATTAATTTTATTTATTTATTTCAACATTCATTTTTGCATCTAAGTGCTATTACTGTTAATTCATTAGTTTGTAACATTTCAGCATATTGTATAATTATTAGCCTGATGTTTTTGCCGTGTATAAATAAAAGTGTGATGATGATGAATAACTCAATTATGAAATTACCAAAAAATGAGTTGTGAGGTATCAAAAAATGACTTATTATAATAATGACTGTTTCCTAAAAGACAAACATTGAAACAATACATTATACATATAATGGGTGGTTTTTGTTCTGTAGTCTTGCAACCTTAACCTGACAAAGGTGGGCTTGTCTCTCATTAATGTAGTGAGAGAAAGTGCATATAACACCTCATTGTAAATGCATACATGTACAAAAAATGATACGCATAACCCTAGCTTCAATGCTCTCAATCTTAGAAGCTAATGTTCTCCAGAACAGGGACAGCATATTACTCCAAAACTGGACAAACAATAGTTACAAATACCTTAGCAAAATAATGAAACTGGTGGAGCATGAGACTACTTTATAAGATGAAACTTTTCATGGTGATCCTTACATGACAAAAGTACCACTGGAGGGACTCACAACCTGGCAAATGCCCAGGGGAGGGGAGGGGATGCATGCTTGGAATTGATTGTGGAGGGGGACAGGGGGGCAGGAGCCCGGGAGAACAGGAGGCGGGAGGGGTACGGGAGACGGGAGAGGAAAGGGCGGGAAGCGGGATCTCTATGATGGCGGGAAGAGGGAGAGAAATTCCAAAAGGCAAGCTTTCGTTAATTGTTACTGCTCATCATCCGGTCAAAGAAACGAACCCAACAAAGTTTCTTGACTTCCATTTAACGTTCTCCAAGGCCCTAAATCAAAATTTTAATACAAGAAAAGTCAAAAAACGTGAATTCGCACTCAGGATAGAAAAAAGAGCAATACTTCCGGTGAAATTGGAAACCTTTCCAAGTCGGTTACATCATAGGTCACGAGTCCTCATGAATGAGGTGGCGTGACACATGTACACGGTGTCGGCTGTGTAAGTCGAGTGTCTCGCCTGTTTGACCTGTCTCGCAGGTAAAATGTCGTCAAAGACCATTTTAATCGGTCTAAGTATTTTTCGGTGTGGTGTGGAAAAATCCATTACATGGAAGACCTTCCTGGGAGCTCGCTCTGTGTACGATTGTAGTTTGCAAAACACTAAAGATTTTACGGCGTGGTGCAAACTTGTGTCCAGGGAATGCAAATTCAATGATCGTGCTGGAGAGTGCTGAGTGGTTAGATATACAACGCAATTTTTGTTTTGGATAAGGCCAAAGCACTCCCTATTAGAATAGGAAGTCAAACAGCGTGGGACGCTGTCCGTTGGACTTCATAGACAACAAAGAAAAACATTTGGCCCTTCCACTTCATTTTGGCATGATCCCGTAATTTCGATTCCTAAATGCATGTTAATGCATCTTTGATAACTGCAATAGCTATTACACTGCACAGTGGACTGAGACTATTGTCGCTGTAGTGGGATGTCAGAAGCGGTGGTCAAACCTAGATAACCAGGTTAGTGAAAACTCAGTTTAACTAAGAAAACTGACTTGTAACAATTTTCATCTTTGGCAAATTACCCTACAGCTTTAACACTAAACCCGGCTTTGATCTTTTTAATTTACATGATGACGGGAAAAATACAATAAAGGGCGGGAGTCGGGAGACAAAGGAACAAAAAGGTACGGGAGGCGGGAGAACGGGGTATGGGAAGCGGGAAGTTGTCACCCCCTGTCCCCCCACTTGATTAATCTTGTACTCATACTGTGTAGATGCTGCTATCACAAGAAGCTTCCTTGCAAGTACTAAGTTAATTCTTTATACAATTTACAACCAACCAGTACTTAGATGGACAAGATATTAAAGTATGGATCAAATCCCCCGTGGTCCCGTGTAAGGCTTAGTAGGGTCCTCGTAGACACTTGAAAATTTTTATTACATTAATCCAGCCTGATTAATCATGGGATCTCTAACCCAGACTAAGGAAATGTAAGTACACTCATTCGCCATCATGCAATATCGTTATAATCTAAGGGAGAAAAGGTATCATAAATGAAACATTTAAATTATCGGCGAATCATGCATACGAGAGGACAGGAACGTGGAACGTTAAAGCTGAAGCTTGTGAACAGCTGAGTAAAACTTCAAGCAACGCCTACTAAGGTTACTCAAGTCACTGTCGAGTTAGAGAAATTTACCAGTTAGTAGGGGATGCGTCGCTCCTGACATCACCGATTGCGTCCTTGAGTACACCTTCGTCTTTCAGTTCTACTTGCGTGGACATAATGATGATTTGAAACAATATTCTGGAAATATTGAGAATAGAAAAATTAAAAACTGATGAATACAATCTGCTGCCGGAATATTAGGGTTTGCAACAATAGAATTTTGATCTTCATAGAGCCATCTTTAAACAACTTTAGTGCTTTGAGTATCGTCATAAATTGGCGCAGAACAATAGTAGTATAAAAATATGGATAGTAAAACAGAAATTTACCTACCAATACTTGCAGAAGACGAGGTATTCTTATAAAAGAGCAACACACACACACTGCTTAAGACAATGAGGATAAAATTCCTGTGGGGGGCTGGGGCTGAAAGGAAGTGAAAGTAGCGGAAGTGACGTAACATACCTTTGCCAAACACT
Source organism: Porites lobata (assembly GCA_942486035.1). Classification (NCBI taxonomy): domain Eukaryota; kingdom Metazoa; phylum Cnidaria; class Anthozoa; order Scleractinia; family Poritidae; genus Porites; species Porites lobata. The sequence goes on from CALNXK010000355.1 coordinate 204,647, forward strand.
CGCCCTTTCAAGTGAGTTGAATGTCATGCATACCATGCATCCAATTTTCTCGTAAAATTGGGCAAGAAAAAGATCTCGAAAGGTCAGCAATTACGCGGTAGTTAACAGTAAAATAGAAACCTTTAGATTCTAAGACGAGTACGACTACGAGTACGAGATTTTTTCAAGCACCTATCAATGTCATGCCAGCGGCGGACGTGGGGGAAGGGGAGGGGGGAGAGGAGGGGCATGGGGTGGGGATTTGATAGACAAGACAAGACAATGTTTTATTTGGAGTCTTATACAGTCCTATGTATGTCGACTTTATCCAAATAATTTAAAATCATAACACAAATTGCACACTAGTGGAACTATAATCAATGTTAACCTAAACAACTAATGGTCTTCTTTTCTCACAACAGTCGAATACGTATTTTGCAATTAACTTTTGCACTGATTGATTGATTTTGATTGTCTTTGTTGGCCCTGGGGTAGGGCATTTGGCTAATCTTGTTCTCCCAGGGGAGGGGATATTTGAATCTTTCTTCGCCCAACGTGGAGATATTTGACTGCCGACTCGGACGAAAAAGACTGAGACCGAACATATGTTTCCCTGTTTCCTCAACTTGTTTTAACTTGTTTCCCGCTTCCACGCTTCACGTATGCGCCGTACGGTCTGGAAGGGTTCTGGAAATCATGGAGTCCAACGGGAACAAGCGAAAGCTGAGTGGATTTCACTGTTTTGTCTTCAAATTTCGTTTGTTTTAGCGTGTTTTTGAGCAATTGATCCTCTTATACTGTGTATCAAAGTAAACGGAAGTAAAGAGAAATAAAGTCGATTCTTGAGAGTACAATTGATCAGTGTATGGCTCATTCGCTACAATCACTGTATAAAGCTTGTAAAACTGACTTTCTTTGTACCCTTAATTTACTAAGAATGGTATATTTGAACTTGCAAAATGTGGACTTTCTCCTGATAGGTTTCTGTATTCTACGCAGTGTAACACGGATTATGGTTAAAACGTATAATTGCAACTGTAACAGGAAAATGCATGCATGTTTGGTGATGCAGCAACTTTTATAAATAAAGATTGCAGAGTTTTATTTGGAAATATTTTCATTGTGTCTTTCTTGGGTTCTGCCTTGGGATATTTGATAGCAAAGTGCAGACCCGGGGTGGGGAAATTTGGTTGCATTTGACTGGAATGATTTGCCCGTGTGGGCAGGGAATTTGACGGTAAATTTTTGAAAAATGTCAAATCCCCACCCCTTGCCCACAAAAAATCATCGACGTACTTCTTAGTTCTCTTGGCTATTCTTCTCGACAAAACCTACGTACAGCTAAGAGTGAATTATCGCCCTTCGTCACAGCTTTTTCCGTTTTACGTTTTTCCCGCTCTTTTTTCAGCATGAATGAAAGCCAGGCCTTCGCTGAAGGCCAAAGCACTAAACAGAAAGAGCAGGAAACTACTGTTGTTCACGATGAGGATGACTCTGGTCAAAACACCTCACCAACCATGCTTTCAATACTTAGTGCTTTACAGGCAAGTGCGACCTCCTCAATAAAGGTAACAGTTGCTAACTTTTCTAGTAAAAAATCGTAAAATGAAGCTTTCCGGGGAGTCTATATTTTGAGAATACGCAAAAAAAACTTTAAGTCAAATCTCATACTCGTAGTCGTCCTCGTCCTTGAATCTAAAGGTCTCTAATATAGCGGCGACACAGAAGAAATACCTTATTTGATAAAGGCTGCTTTGAGCATTAGGCTTTGCGTACTGAAAAGCTATTGTTTGGCGGTCACTCAAGCAAATCTGACTGCAGCGAGTTCCGTAAAACGACCAAAATGCCCAATGACCAATTGCCAATGACCAAGTGCTAGAATAACCTTTATTGAATTAGGTATATATGTCATTGCCGCAGATATATCGCTCAATTCATATGGTGATCAGAGATACGCGCAAAAAGAGATTCTTGAATTATCCTGTCAACTGGCAGAACTGAGCAAACTAGTCATAATTTCTTCCAAACTCTTATAAAAAAAGTAAGTTTATTTAGTACGGATAAACATGCACTTCTTTAACTAGTTGAGTGCCTGTACTTTGCTAGCAAAGCAAACCCTTAAAACCGAGGACGAAGTCTGAGAAAAACCAAAACCAAAAAAACGCCCCCCCGCCTCCTTCCCCTATCCTGGCGCTAGAGTCAATAAATTCTCAGCGCCTTTTTCAGTTTAATCTAGAAATGGAGAAAACTTGAAAGTCTGTGATCAGGCTATTATCCTAAGCTAACAACTTAGCTACCCAATGAATAAACTCGCAATGCACTTTAGTTTATGGATATTTACTTTTCATCCACATATTTTATTTCTTTTATCTTTTAAAAGTCAATACTGCAAAAAATATTGTTTCTAAAGAGAGGAAACCTGCAGTGGGTCCGGAGTAAAACCTTATCTGTCTCTAGTACCTAATTGAAACATAAATAATTAACTTCTTGTAACCAAACAAAACTATTTCGATATTAACTAATGAACTAGGGTAAAACCTGCCAACTCTTTATAACTCAGTGAGTATATGTGTCCAAAAATCTAAAAGCCTCAAGAAGAACGATCTTACAAAGAATTCTTGGAGAGTTTCAGCGCAATTTCGGACAAATAGAGGAGGGTTAGAGGCCAGTCGCACCAAAACCCCATCCCCACAGTCCGCCTTCTCTAAATCCGCCGATGGCCAAAATAAATACTTTTAACGACCTAGCCAAAGTTAATGCGCAAACAACTCGCTTACCATAAGTGATTGGTACCTACTGCATGTATGCCGCACTAACACATGTGCACGTTGTTGCTTCAAGTGCCGCAAAGCTGAAATGGCTTTAAATAAGCAGTCTAAATAAAATAGCTAGGGACACAAAACTGATATAAATAACTCATGCAAAGAGAAATAAGTTCATTTGTAGAAAATATAGTATTATTGTTGCCAGGTACTAATCAAACATACGTGTATGAAAATTGTTAAAAGGACTGTGACACGCAGAAAATCCTTTGACCTGAACATCCTCTCAATACAGAAAGACTGAACCAAATATTAAAATAACTTTCAATTTTAACATCACCCCTATTATTAAAACGGCACAATCACAGTTTTTTTCATTTTAAAGGTACCCTACCAAAATTGGCCACCTCCTAAGTTAACCTTTTTTTTACTTATTTATTTCATAAATCAAAAGTTTCATTACAAAAATAAAGCATTTAAACGAATTAAATACTGGGTACCATGAATTGAAAATAATGTCAGTCGAGAGAGAATGAGCTACATTCTCTCTGGTGTCAGTATATTCACTGATGAGGATCTTTACAAGAATCCTGATTATCATCCTCTCAGCAATATACAATAACAACGTGGAAAATACCACTACAAGTCAGTCCATTGTAGTCACCGTTAGCCAAGGTCAGGGTGATCGTCTTTGAGCAGATCTAAACCTCCAGTCTCCTCTGAGCTTTTGGGATCAGGCTTAATGTCTACCATATGTTCCGAGTTGATAATGATCCAAAACACGTGACCCTCTACCAGCATGGCAAGGGAAGAAACTATGTCTCGTATCCATTCCACTTCTGTAGAGACATCCAATAAGTGATCAAATTACAGCCTCCTGATTTGATTTTGTTGTGTTCTTATCGTTGTCTCTTTATAAGTTTTTTGATCAGGGTAAAAATTTCATAATTTCTAGCTAATTGGAGTTTTCAAATTGCTTTATAAATCGGTGGTGTCGACAATGACCTTCAGAAACATGACGTCATCTCTAATATAGGCATGATTGTTTACTTCGGAAAGGGGACAGAATGTAGGGCATCCACTGGCGATGTTTGTTTCTCTTCTTGGCTTCTGGAATGAGGAGCTGTTGGGATCAGGTCTGAACGAGTCGATCACATGTTCCACGTTGTTCTGGTCCAACAACATGAACGTCACCTTCTGTCTAAATGGCCAGCGGAGAAGGGCATCGTACTCACCACGCATGACCACAAAGAAGACTGAAATGTGTGTACCTTTTCCAATGCCATCACCATTCAAGTAGACGCGTGCGCACATCTTGTATCCATAGCGACTGGTAAAGAAACAGGAGCTGTAAAACGACGTTTCATATCCAGTGACTGCATTTTGTCTTCTTTTGGCGAAGTCAGAAATCTTCCAAACCAAGACTCCATCATGACTAGAAACTTGTTGCTCTCTAACATGTTCATCCAAATCGGTCATCATTACATTACGAAGTGCTAATGAGTGACTCATGGATTCAAACTGTCTCTGTAGTCTATCCACCGTCCCATTCGAAGACTCCTGCCGCCTGGCTATGCTAGAGACTTGACGCTGAAGTTCTTCGTTAAGCTTGTTGCTTTCAACGAACAAAACTTCCAGATCAGCTGTCTTCGCCTCTTCTGTATTTATCCTCTTCAAAAGATCCCCACCTAACGGCGAATCGAACGCAGCCGCAGCTGCGTTTCCTGGTAGAGGGCCATTCTGTCTTGCGCTCTCCAACTGCTGAATTCGCTGCTCTTGTTCAACTACTTTAGATTTTAAATCATCATTTTCTTTTAGTGCATTTTCCACTTGTGTAGAAAACTGTTCCAATTCTTTTTGTGTTGGGAGATTTGCTTCATTCAGTGACAAATAACCAGAATCTCGCTCGTTCCTTCCAACAATTGAAATGAGTTGCATAACGGTCTGAAAGAGGAGCATCAGGTGGACAGAAGTATGTTTTTCTTCATGGATTTTTCTTTCCTGCAACTTCATAGTCTGGAAAAATAATCAAGAGAGAGAAAGAGAGAAAGAGAGTTTTAAGTGATGATGAAAGATTACTTACTAAATTGCAGGAAGGATACGTACTAGTTCGCTTTTTGTTTCAAAATTTGAAAAGCTATTGTTCACGTATATTATGACTAGGTTTGACTGGTGTAAAAGGCGTGTTCATGTTGACCTAGAATATATGAAATAATAAATCAAATGATTTGAACGGCGGATATAGCGGAAGATATGATCTTTGCACTGATCATAATATTCAAGCCACTATGTTTTGGTAGAAAATTTTACTCTTGTATTTGATTCCGTCGCTATTTTCAAATGAAGGTACAGTATAACATTTACAGTGTTTTTTTTTTTTTTTTTTTTAACCATGCTAATCTCTTTTGATACTTGGGAAGTTATCGACTTCTTAATCAACTGAATTAAAATCGTAGTTTCCACACCTTAGTCTCGGGACATCCAATCTGTGTCCAGAGGCAATATGATAGCACTCCCTCGCAATCTCCATTCACTGGATCAATATGGGCAGATATCTAACGGGTTAAGAATAATAATAATAATAAATACTTGTAACAAAAATTCCTCTCTTAATATCTACATCTCGATAAACGGTAGAGGAATTGAAAACAGTCAATAATAATAAATTTATTAATTAATCGCATGATTTTTTTCGTGCAATTATTGGAATAAATATGCACTTGTAAATGTTTCAAAGACCACAATGTTCACTCGCCCTACGGCTAGTGCACTTTTGCTTTTATTATTTCAACTTGCACTCGAAATCAAGTGATGACCTATACAAATACGATAAAATTAGATGTGAGCGATATGTGTTCGTGCATATTGATTGCGACTGCAGCCTCAATAGAACTTTGCCTCATGTAGCTCCAGGTACGGAAATCCGGATTCCAGAATCCGGGAATTTTTTGACCCGTTCTCGGTGGGAGATGTTTGCTTGTGCAATCCGGAATATCACTAACGCTTGGAATTCAGAATCCAAACTCCACTGACACTGACTGGAATCCAGTACCTGGGATCCGAAATCTGCGGCTTGGAATCCAGAATCCAAAACTGTCTTGGTTCCCTTACATGTGTGTTGCGAAAAAACTCACCTGAGCGCGAGGAATGGCTTTCCTGCCACACTCTGGACAAACTGTAGGGACTGAAGGACACTGAGATTCCTGGTGACCCTGTGCATAAAATATTTCCATAGTATTTCGGTTTTGCTTCAGTAACAATTCATTAACCTCATGATTGATGATTCATAAAAAATCATTTGGCCGGGTTTCGAGGGTTTTTAAAAACGGCAACCAGCCACTATGACCAGATTGCAAGAAACAAGAAACTATAAGATAGGTTTATCGAAAGGGTCAATTTTAGTAGAGTTACGACGAAGAGAGTGGACTGCGATCAGTCTCTTATTTTTTCTTTGCAAAGTTACTGCGCGCGAGACCTAGGCACGCGAGTGGCGAATTAAGCAACGTCGTGGTTTGCAATCGCGCTGGATGAGATAAGAACTAAACGGATGTTAAGAGAAAAGGCGGACGCAAGCAGTCTACGTACGAAGAGAGCAGTGGTTTTCTAGAAAAAGAACGGAATATTACGACGAAACCTAAAGCTGCATTATGAGGGAAGGATGCATACCTGTTGTTAGGAAATGGGGCTTAAAATATAACGATGACAACAACAACAACAACAACAACAACAAACGAACAAACAAACAAACAAGAAAGTAAACCTTAATAAAATTACTTAACACGTACCTCCATGAAAGCAACTTCTACCAAAGCGTGGCAGTACTCGCATTTTTCCATTCTAAACTTGCATGAGTGCTCAAGATGTTCCACCAGATTTGCCCTAGACACCAGTTCCCCGCATTTTGAATGGACACATGGTACTTGAACGTATGCACAGACTGCTTCGTGATCCTGAAATACGTATGCGTACTTTAGTGACAATTTTATTAAGTTGAACTAGTGATGTACACGATGTAAGCAAATGTCGAGCGGGAAATCGATGAAAGGGTTTTCCTCTACGGGGTACGTCTCCAAGATTATAATTAGGATAACGGGACATTTGATGACCGTAAAGTATCGTTCAGGCTTTGACAAAACACAAAAAGCGTAAAAAACCCTACTGTTTTGTATTGGACGGTCTGAAGCGGGCACTGTGATATATACTAGTAATAGTTGACACTACAGCTGCCCCCGCCCTGTATATAGTATTCTTGCTCCTTGTGTAGCTCTTTGAAATATACCGATTCATAATGAAGATGTTCACACATATTCCACAATAGGTAAGACAAATACAGGAAATAAACGCGAGGTTCGATGCACAGTTTCGGTTCGATTTACCCAGCTTTTATTAAAACATTCTCAGTTTCGAGAATACTTTATTCTAAAGCATAAGAAAAGATTTAATGAGAAGTTGATTTTTCGCTATTTCTATTTCACTTTTTACATTTAGTTCATTTTACTTGCCGGAAAGGAAGCCTTAGAAATTAAAAGTACGTTTGATCAATAATTCACTCTCGCGCAATCTAGTCGTATTTTAAACTTTATAGCGGAAGAACATGTGTGAGCAGGGAATAAGTCAGCACAGAATTTGATGGTCGGAGAATTTCTGTAATCGTCCATCGTTCTGCTAGTGATAAGCTAGCCGTTGAATCATTCACTCGTCTTGCTTGGTTTGAGCCGAGTTTTATTCCGGTCAAAGAGAGAGAAAGAGTGTCTGGCAAGGTTCAGCTGAAGGTTTCCAATCAAAGATTTGTGACCTCGTGTCTAGCAAAGTCACTTAGTGTTAAAATATACACTGTTCTACGCAGCTTATAACTTCATCTGCGCCTAACGAGTGTCTTTTCGTCTATAACTTTCATAACAACGGCTCCACAGAATGTCACTGATAATACGTAACGTAAAAGAGTACCTAAGTATGACTGCACAATTAATGTCACAAAATCTACCTATTTTAAGCTGTTCCATCGGGATTTGTTGTGTTTTACGTCATCCTAACCATTTCGCACTTGGGGGCGCAAACAATAGAAACGTCATCATTACCTACCGATTCCTCGCGGCCCCTGTTCGAGCAAATCTAGATTTTTTCTATATTGACTGTATGACTGTATATTTCAACTGTAAGTACTTCCCTTAATATACGCGCGAGTTACTAGAGTGCCTCCTCGGGATTTCTCCTTCTGGGCTTCTATGTGCACTAGGGAAATTTAAATCCCTTGAAGAGAGTCACGCCCCGCCCGTCCCGCGGCTCCCCAACCCCTAACCCCCACCCCTGACAAAACAAATCACTGGTTTGCACGTAACGTCAGGGCGGCCATGATGGTGATCAAGAACAATTTAAATTTTTCTCTCCTGTGGGAACTTAACTCCATTTCATAGGTAAATTCTTTGAGAAAAAGTTCTATTATATTGCCCATCAACATGGCTGCCTTTTCACGTGGCTGCAAACCAAGAAGAGCTTCGCTCACAGTGTCTTACAATCTTCACGGCTTGATAAATTAAAGGCCATTACTCGAAGTCTAGCGCTCGCAAGCCCGGCTTCTACGGCATAAGGGAGTCCCTGCGCACTTTTCTGAAACAAGCACGATACTAAATAAAAGAGAAGACTAATTAAAAAACTGATAAGTTCTTCAGTGTAAACATTAAAAAGACTGCTACCGTAAATTACCTCTCGTTTCTTTAATTCGTCTTTCCAATCGCAACCCTGATCATGATGAACACAATGAACCAACATTGACTGGATTTCACGCTCAATAAATCTGTCCATGAACACCTATAATATCATTAAAACTTCAAGATTAATACTGATCTCCCAAATAAAGAAGGAAAATGACAAAATGAGAGGCAAATGAATCCGGTCTCCCTAACGGTTCTTAGTTCAAAGTTCTTCGTTCAAGCACATGTTTTCATGTACAAGATTACATTAAGTCGCAATCTGGTGGAAGGCATTGTGGTTTTCAAACTTTTTATAAATTCATATCAGTTTTATAAATTTCAAATGATTACCTATTAAAAAACCAAAAAGTAACATTTTTTTAGATGGAAGTAGAAATAGTAGACGCCGTGCGTGTAAATAAAAAGGGAAGTTGGAAGTGTCAGAATGAAAAGTAGAGGAGAATATTGACACTTTCAAAAGACGGGAAAAAGTAAAACGGAAAACATTTCCTGAACTGTAATCTTGCTAACAATATATTACAAATAAAAGGCATTTCTGAGGGGAAAATAGTTCAAAAGTAGATATGACGTTAGAAAACGAAATAAACTCACCTGCTCTTTGATAATATCTGATCTATCAATAACACACTTCCCATCTTCATGGCTAAATCAGAGATAAAAAAGAGTGAAATAAACGCTTTTTAAAATTCATTTAACCATTCATGACCTTAGGACAACAGCTCGGTGAGTTCTAACCTTGAAAAGATTAAATTTTAATTTTTTCTATAAATAAACGGGTTATTTGTTAAGGAATCAGTATCGGCATGGACTACAACGATTATCAAAAAGTTGACATTCGGTGACTTTCCGGAGCTATTATATATATCTTCGCTCGTTTTCAACAAACCGCGTTCAAAATTTACATCTTCACTAATTTTAAGGCGTTACCTTATTAGTTGAAGCCGTTTTGACGTAAAAAAGAAAAAACACACACACACACACACATACACAGGGAAGGGTCTAGTATAACCAAACTTCTTTCGTCAAGCATGTTTTAGTTGGTTGTCGAGAGAGATATAATTTTTTCATTTTGCACTATTAATATAATTCGTCCTGCATGATCATATTAACTCACTTTAACAGGGTATCCACGCATGTTTTGCAGTATCTGTGACCACACTGTATGGTCTGAACAGCTTCTTTGAGAAGACCCTTACATTTAGGGCACAGACTCTTTTCGTCAATTCTCGATTGGTCAACTGCAGCCAAACTGTAGCCAGGCATGATTTAGCTAGGGATAAATGGTACGAATGAATAAGTAACTTTGTGACAGGCCTAACGGCGGGGTAAGAGCTTTTAACAGCACTTTTATAACTTCCCTAGAAATAACCGAGCTAAATACCTTTTTCCGTGATAGAGAAAAAGGAAAAAATTAGCATATTTTCACGCCGCACGAAAAAAAATATTATGCGTCATAATTCATACTAGGGGAAGTCACGTCCCCGTCTACCATTACACTAAATGGCTATCAGCAAACTCTTTCGTTCTTTATACTTTCCAGTGCGATAAACAAATAGAAAACGAAAGATTTATTAATTATAAAAAGCAAAAACTGATTTTTCCTCTATAATTCTTTCGCTATGAAATAAGTTCCTAATGTATACAAGTAGTGTAAAATTTACCCGAGTAACTGCCAGTTTACACAATACCTGTTTAGCAGATTCTCTTACATGGTTAAAAAAGAAAGAAATGGGGAAAAAATAAAAAAAAAAAGTTTAAAGGACAACGCCGTCCACCGGGCTTTTCCCTTGAACAAAGGAAAAGGATGCTCAAAGGTACTTACCAAAAGTAGTATGAAAACTAGAACACCGGCCGTATACGTTCACGGATATTTGGCAATAAAAACAAGTTAATGAGTGTGTGCAAGCTGTCCTCTATAAGTACACTTTTTCCTAATTTTCTCAATAGTTCAAAACTGAAGAGGTTAACCGGGCACAGGTAATTCACACGAGTTACCTAACCTGTGTAGGTGGAGGTTTGGGCGTGAATAGCTGCGCGAGCGGGGTGTCACAAGTTGAATTGTTGGCGCTCCCAAACAAAAACCATTAACGATTGACCTGATTTCGTCAGTCCGCTTTAACAAGCGTGCTCACCATTACATTTAGCGTAAAGAACCGGATGGAATGACCGCTCAACAATTGCAGGGGCTTTTCCAACCGAAACGGGGGTGATGCATAACTATTTTCAATTCATCCTTCCGGCTTTTGTTGAGGTAACTGGAAGGGTGGCAATCAAGTGTCCGTGTTTGTGATACGAACAGAGAAATGAGCTAATGGTAGAAAGTGCTCCCATTTCCCGTTCCGGAAGGGAAAAATGCTGGAATTTTCGGATAATTGCTGCGTGATTCAATTTCCTCCAATAATTCCGGAGTGAGTTTTATTATCAAATGGCAAGTACTTCAACACTCGCCGTGCTAACATGTAGCTTTTGCGAACACCAGCAAAATACCGGTGTCTAGATTTAAACCATCCCGCGCCGGTGAGTCCGATACAGTCATATCATTCTATCACGGCTACGACATTGTAATGTCTCTTCTTATCGAAAACCGAAAGAACAACTAGGCCTGCCCAGTAACAACGGCTAGACGAACAGAGGGTGGTCAAGTTCGAGTAAGTTCAATAGGCGGTTTGATTGAGTTAGGAAAACGAACTTGATCGAACTCTCACGCAAATTTTTTGGTTCGATTGTGTTCGATTACCGAACTCAATCGTTCGATTAAGTCCGATTGAGTTCGATGAAGTCCGATCTATAACGAGTTTTTTAGTGTTACATGGTAAGCAACACTGAAACAAATTACAAGGATAGGCACTAAGACACGATGAACCGTACGCGTAATGTAGTTTCCACCAGCTAATATTTTAAGACTGATAGCTGGTAACATGCCCGCGAAGGTGAGATTATCATTGCTTGTCTATGTAAGGAACGAATTAAAGAACAGGAATAACTGTTGTTGCTGGAGTTGGATATTACCATATATGACGACAGAACATTGCGACTTGTTCAGGTTGTTGTGGTGTCAGTAGACTGTTCACAATAGTAAGCGGCGATCACTGATTCCCCAGGGCATTTGAACTCTTTTACAACGGGCCTCTTCAAGCGTGTTCAAATGCGCTTTATTTTGCCTTTCCCAAAGGAGAAATGTTTTACGGGTTGTGGATTCGAGAAATAGAGTTACTTGGTGAATCCAAATGACGTACTATACGAATTAAACACTCGATGTTCGATCTCGTTTTTTGCATTAATACTGTGGTAAATGCATACTTACAGAGCTTTCTTGTCGAACAAGCAATTCCTTTACAAAAGCTGCCCTTAAGTTCAAACTCCTCCATCTCAATCTGAGAAGGGTCGTCGTCTATATATCGTACCACGTCAGACCGACAGAGCTGAACAACGTCTGCGCATGTGCATAGACGGGAGAGGTCTGGGATCTAACCTAGTATCGTTTTCAAAGGGTTTTTCAAAACATCCTCACTTTTTGGCGATTATTAAGGTGGATTCTGAATATCTAAGGTTCTCATTTAAACTAAAGGTAGATTATTTCATACTTTATTGAATTCTCGTTTCTACCCTTGTAATTTTTCTTCTACTTTTTTCTATGAACAAAAGAAGACGCACGAACGAAGCGTCCCTTCAATAATAGTATCGTTTGCAAAGGGATTTTCAAAACATCCTCACATTTTCCCGATTTTTAAGGTGGTTTCTGAATATTCAAGGCTCCCATTTAAACTAAAGGTAGATTATTTCATACTTTATAGAATTCTCGTTTCCACCTTCGCAATTTTTCTTCCGTTTTTTGCTATGAACAAAAGAAGATGCACGGACGAAGCCGAAAACAGTTCTTTCATTCGAATGTGTACATTTTCAAGCGTAAACACATGAAAGTACAGACTATCAATATGTTATCAGTTCTAAGAAATCGTCCGGACATCATATCAGTGTCAGTATTAAAGGTACATTTCATTTATCTTTGTTTTTCCTTGAATGATGGTCTTTTAGTTATTTTTCTTGTTATATCTCGCTTGGTTTCACTATAAGAACTGTAAGAACACAAAACAATCACTGAGGTTTCGAATTCAATCAAGTTCTTTCTTCCAAACTTGTTTCCCTTTATGACTCATTGTTAGCTCAGCTCAAAAGAGCTATTATAAATTTTTGTATATGACAACAGGCAAAATTAATGTTGAAAAGAGTAAATGGGTAAGTAATACAGTCGATGCTTGCTGGTAAAAGTATTAATGACTTGAAGTTCTCTAAAAGGCTTCATTACAGGGAGAAGAACTTTCATTTATTTTTCTCTTCAAAGTCTAGATCTTCATTCCTTGATTCTTCTGCTTCATTCAATCCTGTCATAAATGGAAAACCTATAGTTAATACGAAAACTCACATAAAGCTGAGCCAACTTGCGATTGTTTCTCAAAACTTCAACAGCTTTAAACTTTAAAAGTTGATTCATTCTAAGCTTAAAGGTGCAAATTAAATTTTAAACAAACTTAACTGAATAAATACTGATTCTACAGCTCGACCAGCGCCTCTAAGCCGGCTAGAGGTACGAAAAAGCTTCTTTCATTGCACTAAGATTTGTAACTAAGTTTATGACTTTCATGACTTCTTGTGTCTGATGGTATCATCGCGCTCAAAGCCGGCTTTCTTGCCACCAAGAAACGGTCAACAACTGCTATCGCTCGGCCTACATTTCAAAGATTTGCACCTCCTTAACCAGAATAAAGTAATGTTTAAGTAAATCGTTTACGTACCATCGAAGAAAAGTCGCCCAAACTCCAGCACATTGCTCTTTTTTAATTTCTCAGTCATCTTTCTGCAAACTTACTGACGATCTGCGTCAAAACAATGAAAAACCTTCGCCGGGACGGTCAAAAACATTTTCCTTGATCCCTGGATTACGTAACATTTCTTTCCATTAGTTGCATTTCTAACGTATTCGTAGAATTTCTCCTTCGTTGGCATTCGCAAATATGAGTTTGGATGGTCGAAGATAAAATGGTCTTGCAAGAATTTCACTTTGCCCGAGTGCTTCGCGCACGGGCTAGACAAGTAAACAAGTGATGTCACGGACATGCGTAGTACGTTATTCAGCCCTGTCCGTCAGACCCGCAGATCGATAAACTTGACACATCCGGTTCAAATTCCCCACCCTACCCAAGCAAAGGTCAAATTCTCCTCTTCCCTGCCCACAACTGAAAGTCAAATGTCCGGGGGATGCTGAAGTCTCATCTGTTTGAGTGATCGACAAATGCAAATCGGCACAAGCAACAAGCGTAAGCAAGCATAATACGACCAGGCAAAATGTCGCCCTCGCGATGAGCCGCTCTCGAGGTAATGACATGAGTTTTGAAGGGTTTCAGCAAATGCAGTTATTTAGCCTCATTCCCAGGCGCCTAAGAACTTGATAGTTTATGGAGAATTCAATTGTTTCAAGATGTCTTCAGATCCCCTGTACAATTTCATTTTACGCCGACCCCAAGTGCTCCTAATTGACTCTCGAGTCCAATTTGGGGGGAAATCCAAGGGCTTCTTCATGAGTTTGCTGAACATTGTACCGCCGCCACACCGATTTAACATCTCGATATTCAGTGACGACATTAAGATATGTAATATAACAATAAAGATAACGATCCTTCTGGTTAACCCTCGGCAATCTGCATGATCATGGGAATCGAAAATCTGGGGCTGCTGGATCCTATACTTTCTACTTTCTATTGCTACTCCCGTGACGAGCGGGTTGTTTTGTCATATTGGGTTATATCTACCTTATAAACCGCGTTCTATATAAGAAATAATAATAATAATAATAATAATAATAATTCTTTGCTTTTATAAAAAGCTTTTTTAAACAACAAGTAAAACAACAAGCTAGTAACTGTACTGTTGCCCATCGAAAAATGTTATTTAATATTTTGTACGTTTCCTGGCGTAACCGATTCGTTTCAACACGGTGATATTTAAACATTTACAGTGGAAATATTTAAAACATATTTGTCAAATAATAAGTAATAAAGAAAAATAATGATAAACTGTTGCGAAGTAAAATGGTGGAAACGACACCTGGACTCGTACTGAAAACCCACCACTGGAATTTTTTAAAATTAAAAAAAAAAAAAACTATTTTCGGACAATGAACTTTGGCGTCGAAGAACACCACGTTCACCTTCTGTTTCATTCGACAATTGAAGGCTTTTTACCTGATGCAGCCATGATCTTTGTGCATCGTCATTGTAACTCGTCAAACTAGGCCCAGACATTTAATTTTTATCAAATATAAACATCTGAGGAGCTTATGATGGGCTTCTGGTCTATATGAAATTGGCGGGGATGCAAAAGTAATTGATTTTCAAGGATCCAGATCGATCAAACCTAATCTGATTGGGATGCCGTCACGACTTGTTGTAGCACGGATACGGATCTGTACGACAAAATTCAGTATTTACTCATCATGCTTCAAGAAAGCAGTTTTATCAGCCATGACAGTAATACCACTCGTAGCGGTCGAACAACTTCGTTTCAAAAAGCTTATGCAAACACTGATCATGTCTTAATGTAGAAAGGGGGAACCCCCTACAATGACATCATCATACGGTCATGAACTATTTTTGAACCGTCACTCACTCATCTGGGAGTGAGCTTCTCTACTGCGGACGTCGTTTTCGTCGCGCGATTTCCATTTTTAAACGAAATCGTAGCTTACGAAGAATGTTGTTTTGCGTGGTAACACGCTACTGGTGGGCTCGATCAACCACGACGAAGACGGAAGCGAGAAAAAAGTAATAGTAATTTCATAAACAAACAAAAAAAAAGCTCTGAACGTGCAGAACACTTTTTGTTATCTTTCTTTGCAGTCATCGCACTACCAACGCTTTCAAACTTGACCAAAATTGCAACGCGATTGTTACTCTTCTTTTAATCAACATTGATCATCTCGACTTCATACCCAAAGTCCTGAGCCGTTTTTGGGCAGCATTGTCCATTTGCATATAAAATTTAAAACTAAGGGGTAAAATAGCTGGCAGTCTTAACTTCATTAAAGTACTAAACGTATAAGTGCTATAAATAGCAAGGCATCGGAGGCCCTGGCCTAAAGAGCGCTATTTTCAGTCAGGTTCATATAACGGTAAAATATTGCTGGGAAACAATTAAGTTCGCGTTTCTTCTTCTGCCTCTCTTTTATTTTCCTCTCCGTGCTTATCTTCTAGTTTCGAAAACTGTCGAAGGAGATCCGGTATCGAAGTTTCAAAGCCATAGGCGGGATGCAGAAACCAACGAGGAACGTTTCAGACGTTTGGACAGACTGGCTATATAGAGACTGGTCAGAGGGGTCATTCACAATTTAAGCCATAAAATACTATGATAGCTGCTATAAAACTACAAGTTATTATATAGCATTCAGTAGAGAGAGCCATCATTTAGAGATGCATGGGCTCTGTGTGTGTAGTGACTTTTATCAGTAAATTGGCATCTGCAGCATAGTTCTTCTAACGGAAAATTACGTATAATCGGTACAGTGTTGCGTGATGTACTTAAAATAGTGGACGTCGGTAAGGTAAAGCATAACATTAGCTGTAATTTTGACAGATAAAAGACAAAATTTTACCTACCATTTGATCAAGCGATAAATAAATCCTTTTCTGGGCTAACATAAAATTCATAAAAAAGTTGAACCGAAATGCATCTTGCTTACAATTGTACCGTTTATATTAGTTTGAAATCCTATCTTAGTAGCGCGTGATAGAGGCAATCAATGCCTCTCCCTGAAACGGAACCCAGGTGGAATCACGTGGTCCGTTCCAGGGAATGAGTCGAATTAGACATGACCCGGAAGCTGTCATAATTCTAGCAAATTTTAGTTTTACTCCTTTTGCAGCAATATCCGCCTGTGCACGACTACCTTCAGGTGGATGAACGGTCAATTTTCTTAAAGAAATAGAGCCCAGTGCGGTTCGTCACTTTTAAAACTACAGTAGTTTGTTCACGTTCATCAGAAGGTCAACAAGTAATCCATACGGGGCAGTGACACGGTCATCAGACAACGCTGTTTGTACTCGCAAGTAATAAACGTGTCAACTGACGTACTCGTGATTTGTAAAAATATGGACCCCCCTTTCTTTAAAAAAAGGATTTGACGTGCGTTCTTGACAGGTTGTTTCCAAGGGGTTGTTTTCGGCAACAAGGCTGACTCAAGCTGGTAAAATGGACAAAATCGTTCAACTTGTTTTGCCAGAAGTTGTCACGCATTAAATCAGGTCAGTTTAGGCTGCAAAAAGTTGTTCGAAAAAATAGAACTACTCTCTACTTTTTGTAACTGACGTTTTGGAATCTACAGCCACTGAACCTAATGTGTGGCGAGAAAGGTTTGATTTTTGGGTGGTAAAATGCGCAGCCGATCGCTATTCAACTAGTTTTGAAGCAATAATGCAAAAAAAGGTGCCCGCCCGTTTCAGCGAAGCTTTAGAAATTGAATGCAGAGCAAGAGACTATAAAGGGAGAGGGCATCTCCCATATACACCCTATTCCATAGGTAATTCGGCTCGAGTTGTTTTTAACACCACAGATCTCAAGGGGGATTAGACAACAGCCACTCACTTAGCGCGAATGTGTTCCGCGTGGATACCCACGCTGAGAGCCACGCGTCCTTCACGAAATGACGCAGAACAAAATGGGGGAAGACGCGGAGAGCGATTTTACTATTCCTTTTGTCGACGAAAACGACTACAGCGAGATTTCTGCGAAAGCTGTGTCAGCGAAACCGAAATTAAAAAAGAATCGCCCTTCCTCTCTTGTATAGAGCTAACAGTAGAGCAGAGAAATCCTTAACACACTGAATATTCTCTCAGGATCATTCATAATTTACAGTTTGAAGAGAGCAATTTCTGGTTTGATGTTTATTTTTTTCAGTCTTTATAGCGATTATTCCTACCCAATTAATTTGTCAATTGTAGGCGAACCCTCCTAAAGCTGAATTTCAAGGGACCATATTCAAGCTCAGAAAGAGAAATAAAATTTCGTCGTTGCTTATTTACGTCCTCCATAAAGGCCGTCGATAAAACCCGGAACACGGAACATTCCGGAACATGCCGGAACATTCCGGAACATCCCGGAACACCCCGGAACATGAAAAAATAAAAATAATTTTCCTGAAAAAAAATATAATAAAATAATAATAATATTTTTAAAATAATTTTTGTAAAAATTAATAATAACGTAAAATAACAAAAGAAAAACGAAAAATAATCAATTAGTCAAGAAAAAGAAACTGATTTCCTCTGTGAGTATGAGAAAACAATATTTTGTCGCAACAAATTAAAATTTGTTGGGCGAGTGAGGGTTCATGCAAATGACAGTAACGAGTGCAGGTTTGCTTCTAAATTCAAAACATATTAAAATGGGTCGCGAGGAGGGGACTTTTTTAAGCTTTCCTCACACAGTTACCTCTTGTAATTGTCTGCCGTGAGTTAATTATTTGGCGGTTATCCATTTACGGTTATGCAATGGTCTGAAATGTCGGTGCAGTATTTCATGTCAAGCCAAGTCGGTAAGTAGCTCATTTCAAGCCAACATATAGTCTCCTTACTTATAACCGACATTTGCTTACTTGAGGTGCTTTGATTTCTTTGAACATGAATTACTTACAGACTAGGCGGCTCTGTGAACTTAAGAAGAGTATAGGGGCTCCTGTCTTTGGATTTTAGTGGACAATACTCACATTCGTAGTAGTTTCTATACTGTTTACAGTCAGCATGATATTTCAGAAGTCTCCTCTAGTCGCAGGAGGAGTTTGCGGGGAGACGGCTAAAATTCAGGCTAACTGATAACTGCCACTGCAACTATTCACGGTGAATTTGAATCTTTAATTTAATTATCCAAGTCCAAAGCGACAAGCCCCTAAGCTCTTCTTTCGGTCGCAAAGCCGTAAATGGATAACCGTTAAACCACATGGCAAACCTTTACAAGAGGTGGCTGTGTGACGAAAGCGTGAAAACCCTCTCCTCGCGACCCATTTTAATATATTTTGAATTAAGAAGCAAGCCTTCACTCATTAGGGTGACCAGGGTGAGTAGGATGACTGGGGACTGTCATTTGAATGGACCCTTACTCGCCCACTGCAGAAAATTCATTGCAACAAAATATTGTTTTCTCGTACTCGGAGATGATACCAGTTTCTTTTTCTTTCTTTCTTGGTGTGTTTCTTTATTTTTCGTTTTTATGTTATGTTATTTATTTTGTTATTATAAATTTTTGCAAAAATTGTTTTCTATCTATTGTTCCTTTTATTATTTATTATTATTATTATTATTATTATTATTATTATTTAGTTAATTAATCATTTTTTCATAAAAAAATATTTTAATTTTTTCATGTTCCGGGATGTTCCGGAATGTTTCGGAATGTTCCGGGATGTTCCATGTTCCTGGTTTTATCGACGGCCCTCCATAAAAGGCGAAATTAGGCATTTTCACGTCGTAGTCGTGCAAAAACGGGAAAGAAATGAACAAAAAAGTGTGTTGCACGTGCGAAGTTGTTGTTTTGCTAATTAAACCTATTGTTTTTTTGACGTTCTAGTTGTCGTCCGCGTCGTTGGATCTTAAACTCCCTAAATTGTACAAACGACCGGTTTTAATAGACCGGCGAAATTTCTCATTTTATTGAAGCACTGAGTTTACGACAACCTCGAGTTAAACTGATTTCACGGGTTGTCAAAGAGTCCAGCGATTCCTTTTTCCCAGGTAAGCGCCGACTCATTTCGCTTCAATATTCAGGAATGCTCTCGATCTTTTTACGCTTTCATTGCCTCTCGCCCGACATGTTTTGCACGGCGTTTGGTCATGCGAAACCTCCACGAAACATCCACGCCTCGCGCGAGGTAACTTTATCCCGATTCTAAAAATAACTCGAGACGAATTACCTAAGGAATAGGGTGTATATGGGGGATGCCCTCTCTGTCCCCTTTATAGTCTCTTGATGCAGAGGTAATTCTCTAGTGTTCATGTCGTATATCAATAATTAGGATTTTATTTCAAGCACGTGGAGCGGAAAGAACAAGAGGCTTTTTGCTTTAACCAGCCACTTACGGGTGCTTCAATATGCACTTTCGACTACCATAAGCTTTAAATTTTAAAATGAAATTTGCTAGGATTAAGAGGCTCTCGATCTTAAAAAGTTATGCTAGATTTTGTTACATTTCAAAATTGTAAGCTACAACGTTATATTCTCAGATCGTATTCGTGCCCTTACGTCTCTTTTTCTTTTTTCCTTTATTCTAATTCAGACATTCAATACGTTGTAGTGAACCAAATTAAGCCTTTTTTAAGTAAATGAGACCGTGTATCAATAACATTTACATATATATTTTTTTTTTCGCTAGCCGGCCTTTTATCGAGTGAAACGTATCTAGCTGTCGGGCGTTTTGGATACAATTAATTGTCCGTTGTCTTTTTTTTTTTTGTTAAAGCTACGTTTCTATAATGTTCATTGAAGAAGCTTGGATCATCAGTCATTACGTAAGTTTAGGACATCAACAACTTGACCAGGCGAATTCCAAATCGATTGGGAAGCCAGTAGTGTATCCTGAAATAGATATCAAGGGGATCAAACATTATTACCAAAACCTCGTCCACAGGTTTATATTTATTATGTTTTTTGTTTGTTTTTTTGTATGTTTAGCTATTTGAAGACTGAATTAAGCGCAGCACACTAGACATTTTTTTTCTTTTCATTATTATTCGTCGTTGTGGTTGTTTTTTTTTTTTACCCAGCTTTCCGATGTGAAGAGTACAAGTGTAAGTTGGGTTAACAGTTGTGCTATTGTTTTGCTCACAGTTAGAAGTATAATAGCAGCATGAAGGCAAAGCCCATCGAAAAAGTTCTGTAAATTGTTTGCTCCTCTTCGCTTGTTCAATAGAGCAATGCAAAAATTTTTGAGTTGATTTTGAAAATACCTCGAAAAAAATCCCAGTATCCCGTTAGTATTGCCGCTTCGACTTCGCAAATAGCATACCGTCCATGAAACGAAGCATCTTTGTCAACATGCGGTTACAGAACAACGACAAACTTGACCAATTTTTTTTACACTTTGGGGGCTCCTGATCACATTTCTGAGATATGAGCAAATCATTACTGTGCAAGGCGGAACTATAAGATGGCCAATCCGATGAAATAATTAAAAATAAGGTGAACAAATGGAAGGTCTACTTTTACCTACTCAAGCTGGTTATTCTTGGTGTTCTTGCGGGCGGGCACGATTCCCGCTCACAGTTGCATTATTCCTCCTCTCCGCTGCTTCATCGCTTGGTTGCTGCCTTTCTACCCGAGCGACCTGAATTAAGGCTCGTTCAGGGGCTAAGTCCATGTTTACAACACAATAGAGAACCACCAGCATCACGACCAAGAAAACTATAAGCACCGCTTGTTTTGCAGCGTCTCCATTTGGGCAGGCCCCCCAAAAAAGCTTCGCCTGTTCTTCTATCTCAGCATCCTCGACAGAAAATAATATTCTTATTTCTCCGGTTATTAGCATAGTTAGGTATGCTTTGATCGTATATTGCAGGTTTGAGCAAGTAAAAAATAAAAAAAGTTTGGCCGTCACTCCGAGACATCAAAGAGTTGTCGCCGGCTCTAAATATTCTGAAAAGAACAGGTAGCAAGTCCCTAGAGGTATTCAGCTTTCATAAGACTGAATTTTTAAACCAAATGTACATATTGCTTACCGTTTATATTAGCTTGAAAAACTATCTTTAAGCAGCGCGTGATATAGACATTCAATACCCCGCCATGAAATGCGAAATCACGAGTTTCCAGGGACCTAAAGCAGTCGAATCAGACATGACCCCAAAGCTGTCATAATCCTAACAAATGTTAATCTTCGTCCTTTTGCAGCAAGATCCGCTTGTTCACGAACACCTTGAGGTGGATGTAATTCCTCAATTTTCTTTTATAATAACAGAATTGAGACCAGCGAGTTACGTCACCTATAGTAACTAATTTGTTCACGTTCACCAGCACAAGGTCAAATTTTTTAGCGCCAACAAATCAGCCAAATCGCAAATGACCCGGAAGCTACCATGATAATTTTAAAAATTTCTATTCTTGTGCCTTTTTTAACAAGATTATTTATGGGCTGTGAAGGTGAATGTACCTAGTGGGTCAATTTTCTTACCGAAATTTCAAGAACCGGTGAGTTAGTCGATACGAGTGTACATTCATCAGTACGTTTGGTAGTCGCAAGTGCTTTAAATTAACCCGTTATAAAAAAGACGTTCATCCACAGAAAATAGGGATCCCTATGACGTGCGTTCCACGCAGTTCGGTAATTTCGGTAACGTGTTTTCCTTATAATAAATAAAATCAAAGGTTTAAGGGGTGTATTTCGCCAATTTTGATAACATGTATTTTGCTGTCTCATCCCAAAGTTTCCTGTAACTCCCAAGGATCAGCAGCCTGTCGTTTTAACTTAGTAAAGAAGCTTTTTATTAGTTTGCATCAGTCTAACTCTTAGCCCCTTTTCATACTTACCTTTTTTTCCAAGGATAGAGATTAGATCCATTGTTCCGTTATATTACAGATGTAATATAGAAACTTATGAGTTCTCCGTGCTGAACTAAATCTACCCTAAAAGTTTGCTCGATCCAGCAATGCATTCATTATCTTTTTAACAATACACGACACCATGCAAGTTCTGATGGATTCTGGTATGGCAATATGGCAAGCTACAACGCAGTATTCTAGCTAGCTCAGTCATGCAAAGATTCTGAATCATAATTGTGCCTCGCCATTTTCTTTTGTTATCCAATATTGATTGACATTAAATACGGTGTTGAAAGAGAATTCAACCTTCTTTTAACGATGACTAATGAGAACAGCATGTATCGAGAACATTTACAGCCCAGTCTAGAATTTAACATAATTAAAACAACTTAAATTCCTTCCACCTTTTCAGCAGAAATCAACAGATCTGAGGTTCACTCCGATTTGCCTGGTAAGCGTTTCAACAACCACCCCTCTTAGTGCGTTCTCTGCGATTTACGGGCGCTGTTGCATATAACTCATTGTGCACCTTTTTCCCTTCTTTTTTTTTTTTAAACCTACGTCTCTATGAATGCTTATCAAAGTATGGGTTCAATATCGGCCATTCAGTAAGTCTTTCAATATCAACAACTTGAAAAAACCGATCTGAAATCGACTGGGCATCTAACCTTGAATCCTGAAAAAAAATAACAAGAAAATGCATCAAACATACTGGACATTACATACTGACTACTAAAGACTAATGTACTTCTCGTTCCTTTCTATCAAAAGCAAAAGCACGTATGCAATTATAATTTGCGAGTGACACTCGCTACTGACCAAGGTCTTGAAAGAAACAAGATGTTTATTTACCGAACGAATAGATAATAAACAAAGTGCCCATGGCCACAAATGACTTTTTCGGATTTACTTTCCTTCAAGTGATCCACCGAGATCCTCTCCCAACTGACAGTTGTATTCCCAAGATTTCTTTATAGTGGAAATACCAACGGCTTGTCTTTGCTTCTTTTATTTTTAAAGCGAGACACGCAAGTAATTTGCAAGTGACATTTATGGCTGCGTGACTGATCGAGGTCCCAAAAAAAAGCGATTTAATGCATTTACCAAACCATTAACAAAGTGCCCACAAATGACCGTTTTTGAACTGTTTTGTCATTCCTCTCCCAACTAACGTTTGTACTCTCAAAGTAGCAGTCAAAATAGCCATAATTGAAAATTGCTAAATAAATGAAGAAGTACATGAAGAAAAGAAAGATTACCTGCCAATTAACCAACATTTGTTTGTCCCGGAAAGTCTTTAGTTTTAAAAGATTTAACCTCTAGGCCTCTGAAAAATTAAATGACTGCATGCCTATGATGGGCATTAGACTGACATTCTACCTTCCCATGCCAATGAAGCCCACGCATATATAGAAAATAGAAAGCCACGGTTTTATCCTCAACTCCAAGAATACTGTGACCAACGATATGTCCTATACAAACACGAAATAAGGTAACAGTTAGAGAGATGAATGAATGAAATGTCATTTACCTACTCAAGGCGGTCATCCTTCGTGTTCTTGCGGGAGGACGAGATTACCGTTCACAGCAACATTGTTCCTCCTATTAAACTGCCGCTGCTTCATCATTGGGCTGCTGTCTGTCTACTCTACCACCCTGAATAAATACTCTTTCGCGGGCTACTCGGGCTAAATACATGTTGACAACATAGTACAGTAACACGTGCATCACGACAAGCGATGCAATACTGACTAGCTGAGTCGTCACGACCAGCACTTGGTTCAGTTTTACTTCTGAATCCCAGGAACTGTAACAGCCAGCCACTTTTCCTTCCATCTTATTGCCATGGACAAGTAAGATTTTACTCTCTGCGGTTATTAATAGCACAACTAGAAACATGCTCATAGTACAGTTAAGAACCACGACAAATATGGTGATTTGTGTCGGACACAACTGATGTTAACTAGCTCTGCCCTGATCAGCTACGATACTTCGATAATTCCAATTACTCCTATCTGAACGTTCGCTAAGTCAGCTGGTTCAAACGCATCACTGGTAAGGTCGACTTAAAGAGATATCAGAAAAGAATCATTCGACGGTTTGCGAAGCATAGATCAAACAATTTTGACTTGTTAGAGAGGTGATCTCTAATTACCTATAGCTAACTTTTAACCATAGTTTCCTGATAATGTGCATTGATGTTCACAGTCGCGGTAAGCGCGCGGGTGCGTCAAAAGTCGACGTGGTCTTTTAGCAGTGGTACTCGGCGTTTCTTTGGGATGATCTGGATCAGTATCAGTGAGATCAAATGAACCGATGAGTCATTGTCCAGAGTGGATTCATCGGATCACTCATCCTGATCTGGATCATCTCAAAGGAACGTGACTCAAGAAACTGATTAAGGCATGATTCTCAACAAATCCCAGAATTTAGATAACACAGCCGCAACTAAGTGCTGTCGTCTCCTGGTACTATTTCAATCTGAAAAGTTAATTGCAGTTTCCTGAAGAATTGATTTGAAGAGGATCAGTGATACTTCTGAAAACACTACGAAACTGAAAACAATCGGATATCAGGGAGGTCAAGCTCGATGAGCATCAGAAATGTTCTATAACCTTCGAAATATAAATATTCGTACCGGGAAAAAATTGTTTTAGAAACGGCTGGAAATAGGAAAACATTTTAAAGGCATCATTTAAAGGCATCATTTACGACGCTTAAGTTAAATGTCTTTTCGTTGTTAGGTGGTGCTGGAGTCAAAAAGTGGTCGTAACAAGCATCATAAGCAAAAGCAGGACTGACAGTAATATATATTTTATTATTATTATTATTATTATTATTATTATTATTATTTTACATTTCCGAGCTTGTCTACCTCTGAACTCCTGCTAACATTCCGAACGAGTGAAGTTGGGTGAAACCTTTTCAACTAAACATTAACAGCAAATTATCGCAAACGAATATGCTGCAGGACGTAGGGTCTACAGGACATCGGATCAGCAAAAGAATTAAAAAGTAAACATAAATATGCAAAGCTGATCGTACTACGTAAAACTGAATTAACTTTTCAAGACATGCATACGACACCGCGATAGAA
This sequence comes from Porites lobata, assembly GCA_942486035.1. Taxonomy (NCBI): domain Eukaryota; kingdom Metazoa; phylum Cnidaria; class Anthozoa; order Scleractinia; family Poritidae; genus Porites; species Porites lobata. The sequence continues at coordinate 229,768 of CALNXK010000355.1, forward strand.
CGTGTCTTGTTTTCACGTTTATGACTTGCAAAGTTAACCCTTACGAAGCACGATCAGCTTCGCAGTTTTTAAGTAGAGGTCTATCCTTGGACCCCTGTCATTTAAGCAAAAAAGTTATTAAAAAATGAATGATCCAAGCTTTGCTATCGAGCGGTGCATGTCCTAATTCCCACGCTTTCGAGGAGGAGATTTATGGGGAATGAGAAGAACAGAGCTCTAATGCTGAGAAACACTCACATCATATAAGCAATTAAATGTGCGGATAAATTGGTCCCCATTTAAGCTGAGACATCAAGTTCTTAGGTGTTACACTAGGTAATAGGCTCAAATTAGATGTCCACGTTCCCGATATTTTTTGTAAGGTAAGAGAAAAGTGAATATTTTTCTTAATTACCTCTACGACTGACAAGTCCACCTTTTTTAATGCAGCCAAGTCTGGTTCCATTGTTGAGCCAGAAACACTAGCAAGTTAGAGAATCAGTGAACGAGCGCGCTCTCAGATTAATTTACACATGTCTATTTTACATAACAGCAATGAAAAAACCGTACGATCCAGTTGGCGGGGTATATTGTTTCTACCTAAGGTAATAGCACTAAATATGGCCTAAACTGCTTAATTAATATCACGCCACGAAACTGGAACGCAGTTTCGGATAATGCACAGGCGGCCCAGACGTAGTATGTGTCACTGAATGAATATATTAATATTCACATGCACAAATTAATGGGATGAGTCGTCGAAACTCCCATGGACTAAAATAGTCTAAGAGTCAAAATATAACAAAACAAAGCTAAGATACCTTCAACTGAACGTATCCTTGTCTTTCCTGGCCGGTTTAAGTGGCATTTTGTTGAGTTTTGCAATTGTAGGTACTATCCACGAAAGAAGAATTAAAGGCTGGCTACAAAACAAACAGACCATCTCCACGCGACTTCACACGAAGCGCTATAAGTTCGAGAATAATCGACGAATCCGCTCCAAATAACCATCGGCTAATCTGCAAGTAACGTGTGCTCCTGCTTCTGGCTCGCTTGCTCCACAACACCCATCGCAACTGCACAATAATTGCTCGCTCATCAACAACCACTGTTGACCTTTACGCTTCGATATGACCGCAAACGACCAGGTTTAATACGCGACGTGAATATTCAAGCTTAGCGACCGCGTTCGTGCAACAATGCAGCACTTGCTATGGGAGGGATGGTACTATTGCTTCCAGGTCAATCGGCTGACCGAAGGTTCGCTGCGTTAGTTTTGACCAGAAAACAAAAGGCGATCGAGGGACCGTCCGTAAGTTTTCAACAGGGCAGCCCTGGTTTTCAAGTTCGAATTCATCTAACGTTCGCTGTCTCAGCTGCTGTCACATTGTTCGTCCAGCCGCTTGCATAGGTTCTTGACTCTACCAGACTTATTTGCTTAGATTAACAACGTCTTACTCTATAATATGTTGTCCAAACTGGTGAAGGAGGACGAGAATTTTCCGCCCAGGAAAAAGGCAAAATCTGGCCCCCGCTATACAGCTGAATAGAAGATACAGCTGAAGATATCGTAAAGTAAAATTTATGTGCGCGATATCTTTTATTATTATTATTATTCTCAAAACTCAGGGGCGCCCAACGATGATTTCCCCCTAAATGCATTGAAAACACATTTAAGGCTGTCCAGAGTAATTTTGATCGAAAAATGCATTCTAAACAGCGCTTACATAAATTTAGTCAGGAGGGCTAAAAGCGAAGCTAATGATTTATAGTTTGCTCATGCTAAATATAAAATATATCGTGTAATGCTAAGCGGAGAAGGCAACGAGACAGGGCCACCCAACGACTGTTTCCTCAAATACTTTCTATTGAAAACACTTTTGTAGCTATTCATAAATTAACAATTAGTTCATGCGTCAGCGTGCGTATGTCGAGATATTGAGCACGCGGGAAGTTTGGAGAGCACGAAAGAGGCGTAAGAGTTGCACGAGGCGCAGCCGAGTGCAACTCTAGCCTCTTGAGTGCTCTCCAAACTTCCCAAGTGCTCAATAACTCGACATACGCACAGCTGCAGCATGAACTAATTGTTTTATAACATCATCAAAGCGATCAATGCATCAGTTAACTTATAATTTTATTATTGTAGGGCGCGCTCAAAGCAGTACGCGTCAATGTTTACGTGACTATATATTTTTTTCCTCACAGTTAATCTTATGTTTTTATCCTGAAACTGAGAGAAAGTGTACTCTAAAATGATTATAAAATCCATATTTAGGTGCCGGAAAACTATTAATTTACCGAAAAATTGTTATTGAGAGAAAACAAGTTTGCAAAGAATGAACTCACGCCATAGCCCGCACAGCTCGCGGAGATGACAACAACAACAACAACAACACTCACCTCTTTTCCTTACTATCGGTTAACAAATTCAAACGTTTCCTCTTAAATTTCCTTATAAAACACATCGTAAACGCTTCCTTGTCTATTGCTGAGTTATGGATGCACTCAGGAGACTCAGGATTGCTAAGCTCAAAACCACTCGAGGAATTACGAATAGTTTATTGACGTCATCAGCGTGCTCAATAGGAATATGAAGCACGCACGCGCTAGTGAATTTGATTAGGCGAATTTTCTAGCTATGTTATAAATACTTTTAGCTCTATAGAAATGCATTCTAAGTGGCGCTATAAAATTTGCATCTCAGTGTTCGGCCATTCTAGAGGAAATTGAGTCTTTTCGAAATTACGAGGAATTCAGAATTATTTTCCCTAAAATTTTAGATGCAATTTAACGTATTACGAAGGATAAGAAGGATTAAGATAAGAAGGATTACGAAGGATTAAGAAGGAGATAATTTTTCAGATACCTTCTTTCATCACATTTTTGAATCCGAAAATTTTAGGATTCCATTTTACTCTCTACGAAAAATAGCCTAACCCGGTGAGTGAAATGTGAAAAATTAAAAGTTGGATGCCCTTGACCAGAACTGTGAAAAACAACAATAGGTCTAATTGCAGCACACTTTCTTGTACATTTCCTTGCCGTTGATTTGCATGACTGCAACGTGAAACGTCCAGAAAACTTCCTGGTTTTCACTTTTTATGGAGAAAATGTTCTACATGTTCTTGTTCACTTTTTCCACTGCCGCTCATTTTTTTTTTTAGCTCCGCTGTAAGATTTTGTATCTGTTCGGTGCTCCTAGGGCAAATTGGATCTTTTTAAAAATTACAAGGGCTTCAATATTATTTTCCCGATTGATTGACCTAGAAGCAATAGTACCATCCCTCCCATAGCAAGTGCTGCATTGTTGCACGAACGCGGTCGCTAAGCTTGAATATTCACGTCGCGGATTAAACCTGGTCGTTTGTGGTCATATCGAAGCGTAAAGGTCAACAGTGGTTGTTGATGAGCGAGCAATTATTGTGCAGTTGCGATGGGTGTTGTGGAGCAAGCGAGCCAGAAGCAGGAGCACACGTTACCTGCAGATTAGCCGATGGTTATTTGGAGCGGATTCGTCGATTATTCTCGAATTTATAGCGCTTCGTGTGAAGTCGCGTGGAGATGGTCTGTTTGTTTTGTAGCCAGCCTTTAATTCTTCTTTCGTGGATAGTACCTACAATTGCAAAACTCAACAAAATGCCACTTAAACCGGCCAGGAAAGACAAGGATACGTTCAGTTGAAGGTATCTTAGCTTTGTTTTGTTATATTTTGACTTTTAGACTATTTTAGTCCATGGGAGTTTCAACGACTCATCGCATTTATTTGTCCATGTGAATATTAATATATTCATTCAGTGACACATACTACGTCTGGGCCGCCTGTGGATAATGTAGACAATAATAGACAATTTAGCAAGAAACGAGTCTTGTTAAATTGCGAAGGAATTGTTGGACGCTCATCAACTAAACTATTTGATTTCTTAGCACACTAACTGATTATCATGCTCAGTTCTTTTTCCTTTCTTCTACAAGTCGGAGCAGTCGACGATGACCTTTATAAACATCGTGTCATCCTTGATATAAGCGTGGTTATTTAAATCTGCGAGCGGAAGGAAAAGGGGGCATCCGCTAGCGATGTTCGTCTCCCTCCTCGGTTTTTGGAAGGACGAACTGTTTGGATCCGGCCTAAAGGCATCAATCACGTGCTCCACATTGTTCTGATCCAACAACATAAAGGTAACCTTTTGTCTGAACGGCCAGCGAAGTAACGGATCATACTCATTACGCATGAGCACGAAAAACAGCGAAATGTGTGTTCCCTTTCCCATCCCGTCACCATTCAGGTAAATACGTGCGCACATTTTGTATCCATGACGACTTGAGTAGAAAGGCGGGCTGTAAAAGGACTTTTCGGGTTCGTTAAATGAATCATACATTTTCGCTGAGACATTATTTATCCTCCAAAGAAGAATGCCGTCAAAGCTATTTGGTTCTTGATCTCTCGGGGAACTTTGAATACCAGCTTCCGGCGATGTATTCCTCCTCTTCAAGCTCTCCTCCATAGATATCACTTTGGCCTGCAACCGGTTCAATTGCTCTCTGTCAATTTCCTCCTGTCGCTTTAACCTAGCAATCTCTTGGTTTTGCTCTTCAATGTAGCGGTTTGCTTCAGAGAGTAGCAGTTCGTGGTTTTCAAACTTTGCTTCCATGTTACTTAGCTGACGCTTAAAATCAGCTAGCATTGCAGTTATTTGCTGATACTGCACTTGCAAGGAGTGACCCGGTCCACTAGCAGCAGAATCCGGCTCCACTAGGTTTTCTTCCACTCGCGCCAGTTGCGTCCTCAAGTTATCTACTTCCTCTTGGATATTCCCATTTTCACGAACCACTAATGTAACTTGGGACAGAAGCTGACCGACTGTTGACTTCAGTCTATCTACGACTGTGACGCCTTCCCTTAAAGGACTTACCTCGTTAACATAGCTGCCAACTTGGTCTCTTAATGTAAGTACAAAGCGAAACAGAAGTGCAAGGTGATATGACACCAAGGTTTGTTCGTGGCGTCTCCTTTCAGTTCGTCTTAACTCCTGCAAAAGAGCCAGAAAGCACAGCCACGGTAAATTTGCTAGTTTACTGAAAAAATACAGGTAGATTATTTACAATAACAGGTGGTCACACAGTGACTTCTAGTATCCGCGCTTAGACAACAGAAACAAAGACAACAGAAAATTAAAACAGAAATCAAAGGAACTCAGAATAATCCCGTATAGAAAGTAGTCAGAGCACATTAAATTGATCTTGATTACTGAAACTGAGTGGTAGAGAACTTTCCGATTTTACATATGTATAACCGAAATCCTACCTCGAGGTAGAACCCTCCATTATTGCTGACAGGCAAACGCAACATAAATATATCGAGTTATTCACTTCACTGGACATACAGTGTAGTTGTTACATTCGAAATAAAAGCTTCATAATCAGCCTCAGCTTTGAAGAAAAAAATAAGATACTGAACACACTACAATACTCGCCCATTACCTCTCTTGTTTCACAGCCGAGTATTCCAAAAGGGCAGACTGCTTTGGTGCCTTCGCAGTCTCCAAATTCTGCATCCTGATGATCTTTTAGCTTCCCTCGAAGAATGCCTTTCTTGTCGCACAGAGTGCAGTCAATGGCAAACGACTGGCAATCATTGGCAACATGATCCTGTCAAAATCACACAAGCAAATAAATCGTAAACATGAAGTTAAAACGGATCTTGTTTCGGTTAATTGCCACAGATGACAGATTTAAATTGAATTACTGTCTTTCTGCGAGGGATATTGTAAAAGGAGAAAAAAAAAAAAAGCATGACAAATTCACTTTCGCGGCAAATCTCGTAAGTTCGGTAGAGTGCTGGCTTGCAAATCGGAATATCGCGGTTTCAACACCCGGGGCCTAACTAACTGACGAAGAGTCTTAAACTAATTATTAAGGTGCTGCCTTTCGCGGGCAGACGGCTAGACCTTCGGTTTGCTCGGATGTAGACCACGTTGAAATGGTGGTAATCATTGAAAGTTTCTTCTGCATTTCATACATCAAAAACATCTCACCACAAGTTCTTCCGTTCCTGATCTCTGATTGTATCGAGGGATGCCATTCGATTTCCTTCATATCTCATGGAGTAATCAGAAAGTATTCCACTGTCTATCTAATGTGTCAAAAGTTTTTACCTCCAGTTCAGCAAAATGCATTTCTTGTTTGCAGTGCTCACACTTCACACTCCTTTGGCTACATTCGTTTTCCAGATGTTCAGCTAACCTTGACTTTAGTACTTTTGTTTGACATTTTTCAAACAAACACGGTATCTCTACAAAGTCACAACGGGAAGAGTGGTCCTAAGTGATTTAATGAAAAAAAAAAAAGGTTAAGAATTGTATAGTTATATAGTGGTACAATTTCGAGCCTCAAACGTTCTTTGTTAAGTTTGTCGTCAGGGGTGGATAAACCCTATCCACACGGGAGGGCGCTTTTGAGGCTCCCCTAGCTTTAAGGTTGAATAACCTCAAAACCGTTCAATCTATGACCGCCAAATCATAGTGAGGTGTACATCAACATTGACGTTACCATGGTAACCGAGTCTTGACATCCGTGATTTTCGATTTTTTTTTTAAAGGATTATTCCTGTTTTTCTCTTATTCAATCATTATATTACACTTAATTTAGCATTTATTTTACCAAATTCAGGATAACTTTTAATGTAATCTAGCACTCAAGGTTGCGAAAAAAAACATGAATTCAGAATTACTGAATGGCAGATAAAGTTGCAAAGTTTTCAATTACCTCGATTTATACGGGACGGGTTAAAAATGAACGTAACCGAAATTTAATAAATTCAATATGGTGGATCGAAGATGGCGGATGGTTCCAGTTCTTTCCTTAGAAAACTTCTTGAGTAACTATTTTCGTTTCTCTTACGAAACGTCCTCTGTGACGAGAAGTAGCTTAATTCGTAAACTGCCTTCAGGTATCAAAAAAGGAGGAATGAATGAATAAATGAATCAGGTGAAACCTTTAAGTTTCTATGTTTTTAGCTAAATGCTAATGGAGGACACTGTAAAATAATAAGTTAAATACCAGATACAAATGACTAAAACATAAAAATTTAAAATTGCGTGTAGATTATATAATTATTTACAAAATTTGTTACAAAGCCTAAAAAAAACATCTAAATATTTACAAGAGTTGAAAGGTCAACTTTCCCAATAGAGGAGGTGGGTATCAAATCACAGCTGGTTTTCCAGAAAAGAGATTTTCATCTCCAAACTGCTAATCCGTCACTCACCTCCAGAGCGGTTATTTTCCCTTCCCAATCACAACCGCAGTCCTCATATAAGCAGTGGACGATTAGGTCCCGGATTTCGTTTCTGACCCAACGATCATGAAACACCTACAAAATCAAAAATCAATTTGGTATCTTAATCTGATGATTTTTTTTTCTTTTTCGTCGCTTGTGCGTTAATTGACATCACCACGGTCTACACAACGTCATCATCATCATCATCATCTCAGGAATCATTATCATCGTCATCGTTATCAATGCCATTCTTATTGGCTACTATCGGACAAACATGCCCCAAACTTGTTAAAAAGGTGGATAACACTATATACTGAGTAAAACTTTATCTAGCGGAGTACGCGCTAAAAAAACTCGATTGTAAACCTGCCCTTTCCAAAGAGACGGTAAAGATTTATCAGTGGAACGGCAATCCCATGACGAGATAAAGATGATTCGCTCAACTGCACCTATTTTCTGATATTGCCGGTACTGGCTCGTGATCAAAATGAAACTAAACAACTTTATCTGTTCTTTAAAGTCGCGAAATTGAATATCTATCAATGGAAATATATGTAGCCTACATTATGAACTCCTGATAGGCTTGCACTGCCAAAATTCAAATTAAGAAAAAAAAAAAACGTTTACAAGGAGGTATGAAATGTAAAAATTGCCTGGTAACTGATCACAGACAATTCAGTATCTTACCTCAGAAAGGGGAAACTCTTCACTGTCATCTTTACATTTATAAGTCTTGTCCCCGCTGAAAAATGAATGGGGCAGAAAAATTCGAGCGATAACAGGGGTAGCTAGGTCAAAGGAGTACTCGCTGGCGCAATAACATTTCTTGCGAAAATTGTTCCGACGTTTTCCGCAGAAGGGCGGTACTGGTCACCTCCAAAAATTAAACCATCCGAATTTTTCAAGCGTCTGTAATTTTGACCGTTCAAAAACTATAGACGGTTTAAAAGAAAAATCAAAGCACTTTCTTGGGCGACACCGTTGTATAAAACTATAAATTATGTTGTTTATTCTTTTTTATCTCTACAAAGAAAATTTTTGTTTCTTTTATTAAAGCCACCAGCACTCCGGGGTATAAGGGGTTGATTGACTGTATCTGTAAAACGTTGATAGCGCTTGTCATATTTTTTTTCACAGTTTTTGCTTCATTTTAATTGATGTTTTGTAGGCCCTAAATTATTTTCCCGTTGACAAAAAGTCTGATATCTAAACACCGATATTTTTCAGTGATAATTCTTGCATATTAATTCATAGTAATAAATCAGCAAAACTGCAAAGATTTCCGAAATTCGTCAAACATCAAGAGATAATATGTCCGAAAATTAAACGTCCGAAATTTTTGGCAAGAAATTTATTCATTCATATATAGTTTCAAGCAGGACACTAAGATACGGTAGTGGTTTATATACTTCTACTTCTCCGTTCGGATACACAATGTTCAGCGGAATTGCCTAAGTAGAATGTAAACTCGCATTGTGATGATTGTTTAAACAAAGCGAAGGTATTTAGCGTGGAATTAGGGCCTGTTTACATAGAGGTGGGGGACCCCAGTTAGGTGAGGTAACCCGCTTGGGTGGAGTAACCTGCCTGTCCATATAATCTCTCATTTTAATTTGATCACGTTTACATGATCGGTGGGGTGACCCGCCACATGTTACCTCACCTATCTGGGGTCTCTCACCTCCATGTAAACAGGCCTTTTGATCTTGAAAGCTCACGCAAGAGGATATAGTTTTGGTTTCACGAGATTTACGGATGAACTATCCGATGGCGGACAAGAGAGCGCGTCGGTCAGGCCCTGCTTCACCAACCCTACTCTCCCTACTTCTGTCTTCATCTTTGTTCACTCAGTTCCCCGGTGAGCTTCAAGTTCAATTCAAATAGCTTTTTTCTGTTAATTGACGTTTTTATTATTTATTTATCTCTCTGTTTCTTTATTTATGTTCCGCTTACCCACTTATTTGATATACCTTTACGCAAACAAAAAGTAATTACCTTTTGAGGTCTTCTAAACAGGATCTGCAGTAAAAGTGAGCACATGGCGTTTGCATAGGTTCGCGTAGTACAAAGCCACACTGCTTGCAAATGTACTTGGACGGTACACTCTTTAGATCATTACTGGAGAGTTGATATCCGCCCATGTTCGAAATCACGATTATGATGTGTAACTTTGAAGTTAAAATCAGTAGATCCACAAATATTTTCCCTTTGTCTTTGATAGATTGTTTTTTGAAAGCTGTGATGATATATGTAGCCGCCAGTTTGGTTATTTCAAAAACCTGCATGGAAAGAAGAGCCACGCTTATAATCAATAAAAACAGACCCCCACTTTGGACTGGGTCCATTGACCACTTTCATGGACCGGGTCCATGGACGCCCTGTCATGAGCCGCGTCCATGGACACTTTTTTATTTTTGTGGAAAAGTTTTGGACCGGGTCCATGGACACTCTTTATTCAACATAATGAGAAATGAACAAAAACAAAAATAGTGCAAAAATAAGATTAAAAACAAAACATCAACAACAACTAAAATGCCCGATTGATCAGTAATATTTACCATTAATGCTCGAATTAGTCCCCAAATTCAAATAAGCGCCCCGCTTGGAATTAGCACCCCTCCTAAGGCTTAAAATTTGGAATCGGCGCCCCTTTCAAATAAGCGCCCCCCACCCCTCCCCCGAGAAAAAACGAGGTTCAGTACTCGGCACGATATACGAGACGTATACGGTACTTTTAATGAATATGACATTTGTAATAGTTGAAAATTTAAATGTTCTTCAAAGTCGTACGGGTTTGCTTCTCGTTTCCTTGATAGAAATATCGCCTAATATATATGTTAGAGAGAAAAGATGGTGTCATTTTGAGGCGAAAAATTGATAATCGAAATAAGCGCCCCCTTCAAATAAGCAAATTAAATAAGCGCCCGGGGCGTCAATTTGAGCATTTACAGTAATTGTGCTTATACGACGTACACTCTGCTTGCACATTTTGCCATCCTTTGAAGTACAGACTGCTGGCACAATTATGCTTTCAACCCAGAGATTACTTATTTTTGCTGTTTTCTTGTAGCACAATTAAATGGACTTTCGTTCTGAATCATGACCCCATCACTTTTTAATTCTTTAGCGCAATTAAGAAATAGCCTGAGAAAACAGCCCACATTTGGCGATGCTACCACTGGTTTCCCCACGAAAGGACGCCAGAGAAACGAGCGCAGAAATTCCATACTTAAGACACGTCACTACCCAGATCTGGGTAGTGCTTCTGACTGGTCGTGCTGCATGGGAAATTTGATTCAACCAATCAGAGGCACTACCCAGATCTGGGTAGTGACGCGTCATCAGTATGGAATTTCTGCGCTCGTTTCTCAGACATCATTTGGCGGGGAAACCAGTGGTAGCGTCACCAAATGTCAGCTGTTTTCTCAGGCTAATTAAGATTTAAATAACTCCTGCAATATGTAGAAATTTCCCCATGTGTCAATAAAATAACAGATTAAACTAAATGAAAACCCAACTATCCTTTTTTCTCATTGTATATTCTTGTTAAAAAATTTTCCCGTTCATCAGGGTTTTTAAGGAAACTTCGCCCTAGGAGAGGCAGCTTTGTACTCAATGCCTGTCCTAAATCTCAGTATATTATATATTTTCTTTTGAAAGAAACTTACAAGGCAATGGTTCACGATGGTACGATTGTGGACTATTTGGGTGATGAAACTCTAGGATGTCAATATGGCATACCTTATTATTAAGTCCACAGGAAACAAATGAGGAGTTTGGAAGCCCAAGGGCCATATGCAAGGTACCGTATTTATTCGATTAACCGCCCTCGGGGCGCTTATTAAATTTTTGGACCTTGAGAGTGGACGCTTATTCGAGGTGGGCGCTTATTTGGGGCTGGGCTCTTATTAAGTTTTCACCATTTTCAACAAGTGTAGTATGTATATTTTGAAAAAAAAATAGTAAATGGTTACCAAAGTGCGAAGATGTAACAAAGCAAGGTTTCTGGCAAACAGTCTGAAGAAAACTCTGTCTTCGGGGAAGTCTCTTATTAGTACTTATTCCTTTTTGGGGGTGGTAGCGGGAAGGGAGTGGGTGCTTATTTGAGTTTGGGAGGGAGGTGGGGTGGGGTGGGGGTGGGCGCTTATTCGAGGCTGGGCGCCTATTAACTTTTTCTGCCTTTAGGATGGGCGCCTATTCGAGGTGGGCGCTAGTTCGAAGTTGGGCGCTTATTCGAATAAATACGGTATTTCTAGAGCAGCACGGTGATACAGCATCAAAAGACAGATTTGAAAATGAGAGATATATATCAAATGACTGCATGTGCTCTAGCAATTCCCTGCATGGACTTTGGGCTTCCAAACATCTGATATGTACCTCTGCCCGGATTAAAACAAATTAAACTGATACAAATTGACTTGGCTTGAATTACACGGTATATTTATAATCAACAAACAAAACAATGCTTTGATTTTAATGACTACTTTTTTCTTCTTAGGCACTATTTTCCATTTTAAAAAACAGAAGCAATATCAACAGAACATTTATAACAAAATTAATTGCAATGATATAAGAGATCCTCACTCTTAAATTAAGGGTTGCATATGTTTTATAAAAGAACGGTGTATGACATTTGCAGACTGCAGACCGCAGACTGCAGACCGCAGACTGCAGACCACAGACTGCAGATTGTAAATTAAAAGACACCAAAAATCTTCCTAATAAAGGTGACACCATCAAAAATATAACATCTTGTGAAAGCAGGAGCGGATGGTGAAAGCAGGAGCTGAAAGTAGCCTGGAACAGGGTTGATATTTTTGCGCAAAGTTGCATTGGCCTCATTTCAAAGATGCTGTTGGCTATTCTTCACTGATGCGACTCTTTATTGACTCACCCGGCATATCACTAATCGCGTTGATTCTTTATTCTTCTTTGATTATTGTGAGTTTGATAATGACAAGTGGCAATGCCCACTAATGCCTGTCTAAATAGTAGTCTTCTGTCAAAAAAGTGTTTAGATTGCGAGCTCTTCGTGCTCACTACAGTTACGTCGACAAAAACAAGTAGGATAGATCACGGACATTTAACACCTTTTAAATGACGTATTTCATCTTAGCAGTATTTAAGGATATGCCAAATAATCTAAACCAAACAGATCCTACCAGGACTCGACAAATTAATATTACCGGAGGTGCATTTTGAATTTCTAAATAGGCAAATCAACAATGGCTTTTTTAACAGGCCAATTATTGCTCAACCTTGTATACCCTGAAGAAGGCAGCATTGCCAAAACGTCGGTTAAGATTCTTATAATAACAGTGTGAGTTTTACAATAAATTAACATTAAGTACTACGCTGTGCAGGTTTTTCAATCTTTGTTCCCAGGCTACTTTCTCTCTTTCACACGATGTTATATTTTTGATGGTGTCACCTTTATTAGGAAGATTTTTGGTGTCTTTTAATTTACTATCTGCAATCTGTGGTCTGCAGTCTGCGGTCTGCGGTCTGCAGTCTGCGATCTGCAGTCTGCAGTCTGCAGTCTGCAGTCTGCGGTCTGCAGTCTGCAGTCTGCAAATGTCAAACACCGATAAAAGACACCCCTTTTGTTTTGACTGACTTATAAATAATTTTCAAAGCTGAAAACTGAACATGCTGAAAACGGAAACATACTTAAACCCAATTCCTCTATTTCCTTGTGCCAGTCATTTGTCTCAATGACAAAGTGTCCATGGAGCCGGGCCATGAAGGTGGTCCATGGACCTGGTCCAAAGTGGGGGTCCATGGACCCCTGGTTCATGTTTTGCCCTCACCCGCATTTTTCGATAGCCTACATTGCAACTTCCGCCTTTAGATCAATTACCTTATTTCGTATCTCGACTTGTTGTTGCTACTGAGGAATTGTCGTCGAACTGCAGTCGCCTGTCCTCGATCTGTCGATGACCACAGACCTCTGACTTCAGAACATCAACTTGCCTCCTGAAAAAGGAATGATCGAGTTATTTAAAAACTTTAAAGGCGACCCAGTATCAAATCTTGCTTTCGAGAACGCTTGTTTTTTGCTTGACATCACAATACATTCAGGAATTAAACCGAAGCATTAAGCGAATGACTCCAACGACACAACATGTAAAGGAAAATATGGACAGAAAGAACAAAATAATAATTACCAGTTTTTACTGACGATGATTTTACTTTACTCACCTGGCGTCTCGAGGAGAAGAAAACCTGCAAACAGCGTGGAATGTGCTGACAAAGCATGGTGGGAAAGGGAAATTTCCCAGCATGTAATTGTTTTGAGGAAGTGGTATATCACATGTCAGTGTCACGCAATACATATTTCCACTTATTTGTTTGCTTCGAGATGTACAAGTGGTTATCCGGGAGATTATCCTGACCTCCCGACTTATCTATGAAGATCGACAGTTGACCAGCACCACTCCAAAGCGGCTCTCTGGTTGGCTATCTTTGCCTCGATGAGACTGTTTCCGTATTGGACTGTACCGAACCAATCGTAACGAAGAACTTTGCGTCACGCGAGAGAATCGAAAGGAGATGTGCGGCGCGTATACAATACAGTGTACCTTATGTGGGAGTGGTTGTTTCTTTAATATTTATGGCTTTAATCTTGGGCTTTTTTAACATGTAAAAGTTGTGTCTGAGATCTGTTTTATTCACTGAAGCAAATCGGCTCCAGTTGGATGCTTGTGGTAACACAGGCATGCCAAGGTCACGTTAAGAAAGTGTTATGTAAATTTACTTTCTCACTGAAGAGAGTCGGTGTCGCGTTACAAGCGGCCGTTGAGACTTTGTGTGAGAAATAAAATACTAGGGTCTGCGAATGCTAAATATCATTACATCAAAGGTAAGTCTCCTGTTTTGCAGAGAACAAAATAAAAAAAGCACAGTGAATGTAGTCTACGCTATTTCAGAAACCTTCTCTTTTTTCAACTTAAAGCGATCACTCACCTGTTTCAGTTAAAAAAAGTAAATAAATAAAACAAAGTAGAACCCGGGTAAATCGAACTTTGTTGGGGAACAAAAAACAGTTCGAGTTAGGGGGAAATTCGAGTAATGGCGGTAAATTTCAGTGAAATTTTGATCGAGGGAAAGGAAATTTAGTTCAAGTTAGAGGGGAATTCGAGTAATCCGAGTTCGGGATCGGGGTTCTACATTTTAGTGTGTGCAAAAATTAAGGGGTCGGTAGGCAAAAAAAGGGGGTGGTACGCCTGCACGACTTTTGCCTCATGCCAAAATGCTGCTCGTTCCAATAACGTTTTTTTCTCTGCTGGGTAGATTATGCTCTGGAAGGTTCGTCTACATTTTTACTGAGCAAATGTGATTTTAGCCGCATGTTTCACACTGAGAGGTCATGACACAAATCGATTTACTGTGGTTATTTTCGCCAGGATTTGCCCTCTGATGTAAACGCGTTTTCTTTGACCTTTTATGAAGCGTAAAGCTTTTTATTAGGGACCTTGCTTAAGAGACGAGGACGGGACAAGCTACGACGGGTACCGGAAGTAAAATTGCACAACGAGGCATGCGCACACGAAGCCCAAACTCTCGTTCTTGCCGTCCGAGGACGCCATTCAGCCTGTTTTGCCGTCGTCTCGAAAACGTGAGTATTTCTCAGCTTGTTTTTACCTGCAATAAGACATAATCGATCCCCTTTTCAGAAACGCTGATGTTCCTGAGTCAGCTGAGTGCCCAGTGAAGAAAAGTAATTCAGTGTAAGTGAAGTTAAAATAGATCCAGTTACAGTGGAGTAATAATCGAGTTAAAAAAAAGTACAGTGAAGGTTACTTTGACTCGTACCTGCTTACAGTCGGCGGGTGTTTACCTTTTGCTCATTTGAAAAGCAATTTCATTTTTAACTTATAAAGGCTCCATTTGAACTGGATTCTAATTTTTTTAGGAAGCTAATGTCATGGAGTTCTCTCTTCACGACGAAATGTTGTATCGGCAAATCATGGTTGTTGATCCCTTAACTGGAACAAAAAAGGACACAGTTGCGAGAGGAAAGAAATGGGAAGAGGTCGCTGAAAACATGAACTGAATTGAAGCTGTTTATTTCAAAGTTGACAAAAGGGCAGTTCGAGATCGCTTCAACCTTCTCGCGAGAGAACTGAGAAGCAAATCGAAAAAGGAAAAAAAAAGTAAGTGCCGGGAATTGGAACCAACTTGAGCAGCATTGAAGTGGCACTAGGGAAATTTAGTGTGTTGATTCCGTATTCTTGTATTTTGATGTCATGAATGCAAATAAAAAAATAATAAAAAAAATTCATATGAAAATTCCGGGTTCTTGGTTCTCTTCGTCGTCTATCACATCGTCTGAGTAGCTCTCCAGAAGAAAGGTCCTAACGTCTTTAAAGGTCGAAAAATTTGTTTGTGAAAGAAATATCGCCGTTGCCGTCCCAAGTGAAAGTTGCTTGCTCTTAAGTTTTTTGTTTTTGGCAGGCTTGATGGGGCTCGACCTAGTCTTACTCATCCAGCCCTGTCGTCGTACTGGCTCCCCGTCCTCGTATCTTAAGGTCCCTATTACGGCTGAGGATGGGTTCTAATTTTCTCCAAAGTGCCTTCTTGATTTTTACGCCTCCAGTGCCCAGCCTAAGCATGTTTTTAGGGCCATCCCTTTCGGGGTAGCCTCAAGACTACGTAGAAATTGTTCTGGAGACACTTTCCTTACTAAGAGACTACAAGAATATAGTGGTCACTTAGTGGACTTAGGTTATTCAGCTAGCTTAGTTTCCCGGGGATTTTCGAAAGCAGCCCAAATCCCTAGAATTGAATTACTTACGCCTAAAACTAAGAATAGAGGAGTTCACGCTCATAGTTGCCTCATGGGTAATCAGGGCAAGATGGCGGGAAATTAGAAGATTTGTATCAGAATTCAAAGCCCGCTATTTCTCCCTGAATTCATATATTTGATGCTTTCTCTTTGGAAAGAGTAACTTACGAGTTCAAAGAAACAATACACTAAATCTGGAGTGCAAAGAAGTCCGTGATCAGCTTTTAGAAAACCTTGATTTTCCCATAAATTTTCTCAGCGTAATTCGACAGTATCAAAATTACAGAAAATGTATGGAAAAATTGAGGTTTTCTAAAAACTGATCACCGATGTCTTTGCACTTCATATTTAGTGTATTTTTTCTTTGAACTCGTAAGTTGCTCTTTAATCCAAAGGGAAAGCATCAAATATGTCAAGAGCCCATTATGGCTCTTGATATATGAATTCAGGAAGAATTAGCTGGCTTTGAATTCTAATACAAATCTTCGAATTTCCTGTCATCTTGCCCTGATTACCCATGATGCAACTTAACCTGAGATCAGGCTCAATTTTCGTTTCGCTTTGGAATAACATTCCGGCGAGCAAGGCGAAACGAAAACCGTGCCTGATACAAACCTTCTTCGAAACGTCTTCCGGCCTCTTTTTTGATTGACTGACATTTGCCCAATCAGCCAACCAAAATTACTTCCGTTGCTTGTTTTTCTAGTATGCAATTTTTCCTGCCAACACCAAGAGTCTGCCCAAATTAACTTTTAGAAATACTTCAGAATGGAGCTCTTTCAGCTTGGAAATTGTTGACCCTGGGAGGTCGCAAAATGTTTTCTTTAGAGACGATATTTCTTTTGAGGGGGGGAACTATGGTCCTCACGATCATACGATAATGATTAAACTTTATTCTTATGAAAGACTGAATAATACCCATTTTTGTTTTGGATGACAATAATAATCAATAAAAATAATCTTCATTTATATGGTCTTAAAAAGATAAAAATAAATAATGATGTCATAGACTATAGAAAATAGCTGAGCATGTCAAAAAACCCTCTCCAATTTTAGCTGATGATGTCATCGCACTAGTTACCATATTAAATGATTATTTTTTATGATGATCTCATCTTTTTTTTTTTGATGACTTCAACTCCCTAGATTGTTATACAGAATACCTTTCTATTTTTAGGTGATCATCTCATCATTTTAATCCCCTGAGCTATTGTGACGTCAACTCCACCACCTTCACCACTGCGTAGACCCCCTGTCTCCCTCTGCTGTGAGGTTTCTTTCGCAGTGAGCCTCCACTTGCGTACCCCCTTCAGAGAAGTCATTCCCGGCTAAACTTTCAAATGAAACCAGTTTTAAGACGGAGAGATTTTGATTTGCACTCGTTTGTTGGTAAATAAAAAGGCATGTTGTCAGCGGTCAACAACTTGCAGAGGGATTCAACTCCGCGATACACTCACATTAGTTCCGAAAATGAAGCAAATCCTGAGAAGATATGAACAACCATATGAATTTTCTGAATTTCCGTGGCACATATTAAGGCATATTTACCTTCCATGAGACCATAAAACAACAGAAAAGACAGCAAAATCGATCCTTCTCTCCGCCGACGGCGGATCATTCACGAAGAACCACGAGAGGAATAAGCACTTTAAACTTCCGCTTCGTTCCGGCCAAAATCTGGCCGTAACGAGCACAAACGTGAGGTAGCCGTTAGAGAGAATGTATGAGAACCGCTAAAATTGGGCCTGATCTGAGGTTAGATGCAACTATGAGCGTGAACTCCTCCCGGGGGGGGGGTACTCCCTAATATGGGCTATATGGGTATGTGCGGCTCCAAAGGGTAGGGTTTTTCAGCAGTTTTGGTCATAAATTGGGTATCGATTTTGGCTATTTTGCCGCCATTTTGGTTATAAATAGGGAAACGATTTTTGCACTGTAGTCTTGAATGCACTTTTTTAGAAGAAGCTATTTCCTTATCATGTCCCCCTAACCTAATAAAAGCAGATAAACATTGCCTTTAACATTGGTCTGAACTAGGGAAATATTTATAAGGCAGGTCTGAAACAGGGTATTGATTTAAGGGTCAGGTCATAAATAGGGTATCAAATTTTTGGTTAGGTCATAAATAGGGTAGGGAAAATCGCAGATTTTGGTCATAAATAGGGTAAGGGTTTTGGGAAGCGGGCCGCACACCCCTACCCAATTTTTCTGCGAGTACCCCCCCCCCTCGGGGAACTCCTCTATTCCAAGAAACTTTTTCCTTTCGTGCTCACATTTAATCCTAATTTACCGTCAATCAACAGGTTAATTAAGAAACACTTTTCCGTTTTGCAGTCGTCTCCCAAATTTGAAGAGCTTTTTCAAGCAAATTCCATTATAAATATTTCATCTTTTCTTAGACCAAAAAATCTTAAAGAAATTCTAGCACCTTCTAAAGGAAGAAAAAGCTCCTTGTCAATGAACACGGATACACCAGCTCCGGGGTTGTTTCAACATGTTCAAGTGTGAAAAAACCAGAAGTGATCTTTGTAAGAATTTCTTTGTGAACCCTTGCACGTTTTCTAGCGCCAAAACTGGCAAAACCTACTTCGTACAATAACGGCTGTCATGTAATTCCACTAAAGTCGTTTATTTAGTCCACTGCATAAAATACAATCCCCGGTATCATGATGTCGGCTCTATACTACTACTGTATTCAAAGTTAGATTCAGGAACCAGAAGTCATCTGATGAAAACTAACAAGAAAACCTGCGACGTTGCTATACACTTTAATAAAACACCTCACACACACTTTCTCTGACCTGACTTTACTTTTCAATGCATAGACCAAATCCGTACGTACTAGCTCAAAGTGACACAGACAAACTGTTAATCACCAAAGACGCCGCTACTGGAGCACGCAATTATTTTCTCTTGCGCCCTTTGGATTAAATATAATTAAACGAAAGAATTTCACTAAAAAACGGATTCACTATAAAACTCTATGGACGTGTTGAGCTGGGTGGACGTCTTATAAACATCTTTTTAAACAGCTTTAACAATGTTTGATCCTTTTAGTCTTTTACTTATTCATAGTTATAGCCGATTGCTGCCGGAGAGCCGGGGGCCCTTTTCAGGAATCCTGTTACTGGTGTACTGGTCTTGCTACTCATAGGACTTGGGTAGGGATTTCATTACGTCTATTTTAAAAGCTCTGCTTCTGGATTGTGTTTTAGTGTCTCCTTTTCAGCCGCTGGTAACATCCGGAATATTGAATAAATCGACTGTGTGAGTCGAGAAAAGTTCCATGGGACGATTTATGTGGAAGTATTATGAGTGGTTTTCGGAAGTGTTGTGATTGCAGCCAAAGTCATTTATTATGTGGTTTACCGAGAGTGTTGACAGACGACGGCTCAGGTATGTAGTCGAACTCGTGTTACCATAAAACTTTGCGCCAAGCATAAAAACGCTTCATGAGTGTTTAGTGTAGGTGACTTTGCTCAAGGTTGTCAAATCTAGTGTTTTCGGCAAAGACTTAGCTATGGGCCTCGTGGTTTGACTGACTACTGTGAAGTTATGCTTTCCCGACGGTTTCAAACTCCTTGTTTATTTCATCACTGTTACTTCTGCGAGAGAAATTTAGCGTCTGCTGCCAGCAATAAAGCTGTGATTGTTGAGCCTTGGCCAGGGGCACCCATCGAGGATATAGTTCAAAAACACTTAACATAGCATTGTTGAACGTATTTTAGTATTCAATCGGTAGATATAGGCATATTTTTTTCCCTAGAAACTTTTCATCTGTTCGGATTTCCTAGCTGAAAGTCTAGTGATCCGAAAATTATAAGGATAAAAATTTTCCTTCTCGAAAATTTCAGCCAGGAAAAGGCTCCCGAAAATTCTAAGTGGCCTTTTCTAGGGTCAAAATCCGTTAAAAATGGGTAATTATACCATTTTGTAGATGTTCGAAAATCCTAGGAGAGGCAGGCAAGCAAGAAATTTTACAACAAAGAGGGTCGTGAAGGGGGGTACCAAATCCCAGTTCCCAGCCCAAATTTGGCCCAAATCCCAGTTCCCAGGCTAATTTTTGCCAAAATCCCAGTTACCAAATTTTCGGTGTGTATAACGGCGTTATTTGCATTGACATACTTGATTTCTAGTACCATTTTGCGAGAAACCTTTTTCGAAGCCATTTTTATCTTCCCTTCACAACATCTTCCCGCCATATGCAAACTGACAGAACGTAACTATGCAACCGTGTAAGCCTGGTAGCTAGACCGCGGGCGCGAAGGCAAAAAATACTGATTTCACGGTCTCTACTGAGGAGTACAAGGTCTATTGCTACGAAATTTTATTTTTCTATTTCAAAATATTGGAGCAAAGACCGCTGAAGAAAAGAAATCCCATTCCCATTTTATAATTGTTCATCCCATTCCCAGTGGCTAAATCCCAGTCCCAGTGAGTAAATCCCATTTTCCCAGTCCACAATAAGGCTAATCCCAGTTCCCATTTTACCCCTTCACGACCCTCAACAAATGCTCCGAAAATTATAGATCTCATATCGTCTTCCGAACAGATATTTTCCCGAAAATTGCCGTTGGGTGCCCCTGCTTGGCTGGTGACTTTTCACTGTTTTGCATTCAACTTAGATGTCAAATTGTTAAAATGCACTTGAAATTTCTTTAGCCACGTTTTAGCAAATTCAGTCAATATATATAACTCAGGAGTTTTGAAAACCGGGTTAGCAAAAAAATCAATTCATTCTACTACCAGGCAATTAAGAACAATAAAAAACACCCAAGGCCGATTAAAAGCCTTTGTCTGGCGCCGGGACAGTAAGTTAGTGGTTCCTAGAAGCATTTCAGCGAGTCCAAATTTAAAATGACGCAAATTTTAGAACATTTAATTAATCAGAAATCTGACTCCGTGAAGTATCAAACCGATGTCATTTCAATCTACAAAGTTTTAAGTTGAGTGAACTGCAACCAAAAAGTGCCTGGTTAAGGCTTATATGACAACTTAATAAATGGTAAGTAAAACAATGTTTTTTTCGAAGTCCGATAAGCAAGAGGATTTCGCATGGAATAGAGGTCAATATCTTGGCTAAGATAACGTATGCTAATTTGAAACAAAGAGAAAGCAAAAACTAAGTGAAATAAAAATTCGACTGCTTCAGATATATATATGCACAACTTAAAATGTGTATATTTAATAGCACTAAAAATGAATTTAGAACCAGTAAAGCGTTTCAAAATAATGGCATCATCATCATCATCATTAACATTAATTGTTGTCATAATATTACTTTTTATCAACATTACATTATTATTATTATTAATATTATTATTGTTATTATTATTTTATTGATATACATTTCTTTATTAACCTATGCATTCGCTATATAGTGACTGCTGAATCTAAGTCTTTGTTTAATTATGGAAACATGACTGAAAAGATATTTCGGCCGACGCAACCATGGACGTTTCGAGGGGCCTGGAATCAGGAAAATCCAGACTGGGATTTCTAGCGATGTTGGCGTGGGTTTGGGATAGCAGGAATAAGGGTCCAGTTGTTGGTAGGAATTCAGACATCAGGAATGAAACTCCTGGGCCGCTGGTAAGGAATGAATCCGGAGATCGTAATTTAGATTTCGAACCCGAGATTAAGATCTATTTTCGAGGACGCAGAAACCCGACCCCTTCTGACCCCATGAATTGACTTCGATCCCGAGATTAAGTCTGTTTACGGGTCCGATATTGGTAAGTAAAAAAACGAGCCCTCTTACGCATTTCCGACCCCGTGAATTGCATTTCCGAGGTCGGAAATACCCCCAGAATAATTTTGAACGGTTTTTTAAACCATACTTATCGGCAAAAACCGACATATTCAAAGCCATAATTTTGTCACGTCTAACACGAGCAAAATATCATCAAATAACTCGGAAAAACTCAGCCTATTGGCAGATAAACACCCGTGGACTTTTCTCTTACACTCGTCTTATTCAAGTTCCTGGATGTACAGTCACACGGTCGGCAGACAAGCGCTAGCATTGACCCATAGTCTTGGCCCAGCTCGAAGTTCGCCTGCAATTTTGCTCTCGCCTAGTTTATTTGACTCCTAAGACCCTGTTCCCGTGGCCAAAGGCTTAGTGGTCACCTTAGAAATTAAAGCGAACAATATCGTTCCTTTCTGTCTCAGCCCGGATCAGGGTGATTGATCCGTTTAGCCAAATGAAACGAGAAGACAATACGATATAAGACGATGCAGACTCTGAGAAATCGTAATAACTTTGTCCCATCTCAGAGCTTTGCATGATGCTCTCTGGAAAACGTTTCTCAAGTTGACCAATAACGAAATGTAAACTGCTAAACGGCTCCGAAGCCAGCTTTAGGCATGCACTGATTTCAAATAACTGTCACTTGTGTCTAAAAGAGAATTGTGGGTGGGATGAAAAAAGAAAAAAAAAAAGAGGGAGGGGGTGAGTGGGTGAGAAAAAATAGAAATTCGCGAAATTCTGTCTACCGCCACATCTACACAAATCCTCAGGGGCACCGAATTGATTTGTTCCTCAAACTATCTGTTATTCAGGCCAATTTTTGCAAAATGGGAGATGTGTAAGTAATTATATGTTCATGGAAGGAAAGTATTTTTGGGAAAAAGACAATTCTGGGCGTCTGAGCGTATTTCTTGTCTAGAGTAGTTGCTTTGTTTAAGTTGTCAGAAAGTCCCCCACCTCCCACTGAAGGGGTGAATCGCACCCTTCTGCCACACCCATTGTCTTACCACCACCAACACACCAACACACTGAAGGTCTGAATTTTTCTCTATGACCCCACACCCAAACTGGCCAGTAATGTCTGGATATACGTCTCCTGGGAAACTTCCCAGTAAGTCAGGTTTCAGGGTGTACATGTAGGTGCATCTTGCTGGCTGCGAACTCTTCCATCAGACTTGCTCAGAGTGAGGAACAGATAAACTTTTCCCATCAATCTCCCAAAATGCTTAAATGGGCTTCAGAAAGCTTTATTCATGCTTTGTTGTTAGTTTTCGGTCTTTTCTCAAAATTTCCCATTGGGTGCCCCTGAATCCTTAACCACAAAACAACCAAAAAACGGCATAAGTTAAAGGAACAGTATCCCGTTACTTCGCATACACCAAACAGATTTTTGGACAGGATGTCGCGAAAGATGCGAGGAGAGTAAGAGAACCTTGAAAAATCCGTTTGCATCGTGCTTGGCCGAGTACAATACTACACTAAAACTTCTGAGGATTACAGATCAATGATATATTTTTCCCGTTAACTTTCGATTTGGGTGAAATCGGAATTTTTTGGCATTACTTTTATTGCCGTTGGCTGGAGGACCAAAAGATGGGAAGCACTTTGATGCCAATTGAAGGCTTATTTCTTCTGCCAGCTTCCATACAAGGTCCGATAATTGTGAAAGGAATATGCAGAAATGAAACAGCAACAATAAAGACCGTAAGAAAGTAACCATTGAGATATTTATGTGACTGAGGAGATCTTGTGGACTTAAGCTTCGTGAAGTAGAATATTTTGCAACGACGCGTTGGTAAACCTTTAAATGAACCTTCCTACGGCCGACAAAATCAGACAAACAGGCGCTACATGCCTTAGAAAAACTAGTGCCATGAAATTTCATGGCACTGCGATGATTCATAGCGTTGAGATTGCACTTTTATGTTTGTCTTTCAAACGTTTGAGGCTAGAAGGCGAGCAAATCATATGAATATTACTGGACTTGGAACAACTGACCTCTGACACAAGTTTCACATTAGAAAGGCTGTTTTTAAAGCGTGCGGAACGAGAATGTTATGAACGACAACTTGCCGATCATCATGGCCGAATGAAGGTCGGGCGCAGTATCTGAAAACACAAAAGAATATCACGGACAAAAGCGCTATTGTCTTTGAAAAATGCAACCATATAACAATAGGCAAAGTTTGACACGGTCGCGACGCGGCCCTGCTTGCGATAAAATCGCGATGGGCCTTCGTGCTGCGAGCCAAATTTTAAATAAGACGAAAGACTTCTTTGAAAATCTAAAATATAACTTGATAATGTAAACAACAAATCTCCGGTGGCGGTGCGGTCGGGAAAGAAATCTTGTCGGGTCAATATGACAGTTCTATGTTTTTATTTATTTTTTATTTTTTTTTTTTGAAGAAAAAACAGATGACGCTTGCGCGTGCGCATAATCGGGACACTGTCCCTTTAACATTCTCGTCCCCAGAGCCCGTCGTTTCTTGGTCACGTGGTCGGGAAACGAGGGGCTCAGCCACTGGTCGGTTACAAATTAAGCCGAGTGGCTGTGGGGACGAGAATGTCCCTTTAACAACTCAGTTAACAAGCTAAGACAGGGGAATTTGAGAGAAAATTTTTTCCTAACCCTGTTTTCATCAATCCAGGTAGATATATATAATAATATAAGCAATGTTAAACAGCTAAATACAGTTAAAAAGGATGTGATCAATAATGTAAAATAAAATACATCTTCTAGCCTTGTTAAGAAACGGTGACCATTTTATATATCGCAGGTATCAACTATGACTTTGATAAACATGGTGTCGTCTTTGACATAGGCGTGGTTGTGTAGCTCTGATAAGGAACAAAATGTAGGACATCCACTAGCGATGTTTACTTCTCTTCTTGGTCTCTGAAAAGATGAACTGTTGCGATCCGGCCTAAAGGCGTCGATTACATGTTCTACATTGTTTTGATCAAGTAACATGAGTGTAACCTTCTGTTGAAATGGCCAGCGTAGTATTGCGTCGTACTCACCGCGCATGACAGCAAAAAACAGTGAAATGTGCGTTCCCTTGCCGATGCCGTCACCGTTTAAATAGATACGCACGCGCATTTTGTAGCCATGGCGACTAGTGTAAAAGCACGGGCTATAGAAAGACACCTGTTTGCCAGTTATGGCTTCGTTCCTGCGCTTTGCAAAATCGGTGATCTTCCATATAAGGATACCATCATTGCACGAAAACTCCTGCTGTCTAATATGTTCTTCTAAATCAGCGGTAGCGATATTCCTGAGACTTGAATTATACTCCAAAGTTTCCATTCGCCGTTGAAGTTTCCTAATTTCCTCATTTGCATTTCTTAGCTGAGTCTCTAAGACATTGACATGCTTGGTCTTTTCTTGCACCATTGCGTTCATTTCAACCAACAGAACTTCATGATTAGCTGCTTTTGCATCAGCATTGTCCAACCTATGCAATACACGACTTATACCCGCTTCGCCTTGAGACCAAAGATGCATGGAGTTTAAAGGAGGACTGTCAGGTATGACGTCATCCATTAAAAGGCGTTCAATGCACTTTTCAGCATCACTAATGCGTGTACCATGGCTTTGAAGTAGTTTCGACATGTCAGACTGTTCTACTATGATATTTTCTACTTTTTGTAGTAAGTTGTGAATTGTGGTATCCATGGTTTCCAAGAGTCGATATCTTTCCGTTGATGTATTTGCATGATCAATCTTGGAATACACCAAATTTGACAGTTGTTGCACAAATAACAGGAGAAAGTTAAGGTGATTTGTCACCATTTTACCCTGATGATCCTTGTTTTCTTTTCTCTTTCTTGGCTATAAAAAATGAAAACAAAAAAAGCACGCCTATAGTTAGCTACGTTCAAGGGCCTTATTTTGTTTTCATTAATTTATCATATTTTTCTCGTTGACTTATGTTATGTTTTAAGCTATTGTTTTCAAAGGATTATAAATTCTGTAGTTTGAAAGAGGTAGTGTGGGTACTTAAAACGGAAGCAATATAAATATGTTCGTCTGGCTTGAAGACTTTGTGCCGAAAGCCTGAAGTTTGAAAGCGTGAATGAATTTAAAAAGAACAAAAACATGGGTTTGTCATATTTCTGTCTATAAAAAGTGCGGTGTTGAACTGAAGTGAGAGCTTCGTACTAATTTTCTCTTCACATCGTATAGTTTGATTTAAAACGTTTTGTCCTTGAGAGGTTTGTATTATTATTATTTACATTTTACGGTGACAAGGGGATTTAACAATACTTTGCATGGAAAATTTTGGCTTTTCAAGCATAAAACAGTATGTTTTCACAAGACCAACCTCTTTATCCGGGCATCCTACGGTGTGGAACGGACAAGCTGCCTCAAAAGCTTCGCAATCTCCATTGACAGAATCCAGGTGGCTCGAAAGCTGTTGTAGATTAATAGTAAGCGTCATATTATTCTACTTTCCTGTAGTTTGAACACAGTCTTGCCTTCTTAAAGTGCAAAATCGTTCAATTCCAAGAATGTATGTATTAGCTTTTAGTATGTAATTCATAGCTCATCTTGATCTACAGACTAGCTTCTACTCACACTATCCAGGATAGCTTTTCGTAGCGCCGCTTTTGACTTTCCGCTTTAGAGATGGGCGCGGCGGCGCAGCTTCGCTATGTCACGGAAATCACGCTGCCACAACCGTTCTTGTGTGTAAACAGAAGCCTTAACCGGTATGATTTTCGCGCCGGCGCAAAAGCTATCCGATATACAGTCGACTCTCGCCTTACGGACACCCCGCCAATGCGGACAAGAACCAGTCCCCCCGGCGAAACACAGTAAAGAAATGACTGAAATAAACTCCCACTATTACGGACTCTCGCTATTACGGGAATGCGGACAATTTCCTGCCTCCAAGCGCGACAGTTCACTTGTTTTTTTTTCTCTTGATATAGCTGATACTCGAGTACTTCGTCAAAAATCCTGACTCGCACAACATAAAGAAAATAGCGACGTCACAGTAAAGGAAAAAGTGATACAAAGTACTATCGCCTGTTTCTTTGTAAAAGAGTAAACAATTGACAGCTGTATAGCATTTAGGGAGAAAAGACATTGCCATTAGAGCTTACAAATATTTTGCGTTATTTTAACACTCTACTGTAAACGTCGTTGCACAGGTTTCTGTGCAGCATTTTTGCGATAAAAGAGCTGCGCATGCCAAAAACAATAAAAAACATATTTGACAGCAAGTTAACATTTTAGCCCTTTCTTATGCATCCCTTGTCATTGCAGGAGCTTGGAAGTGATACTACAGCATACTTAGATCTATTTACAATCTTATTACCTTTAATCAAGAGCTACAGTGGGATTGCTTTATAATCTATTGTGGTCCACAGTTAAAAGAAGTAAAGAATTGTCGAAACTACATTGCGTCTGGGACTTATAGATATTATTTCATAAGTTTAAGGAGAAAACAATTTTTTCTCTCGTACCCGGCTATTACGGACACTAAATCTCCCCCGCGAGGGTGTCCGCAATAAGGCGAGTCGACTGTAGTGTGAACTTAGCCTTAAACTTTCTGAGACAAATTTTCAAAAGGAAACATCGTTCGCAGACACCATAAGAGCCTTGCTTTTATCAATCGACTTTCTAGTAAGCCTTGTGGGTGAATGGAGGAATAAACAAAAAGCCAAGAATCCGATGCACACAGTCACGTGGAATTTGACTTTAATTACAATTTACCTGTTTTCGTGGCATTTTCACAGCGAAGCATTTCGGACAATCTACGACGTATTCCTGACAGTCCGCTTCGTGGTGTTGCTGCAAAAAGACACAATGACTAAATATCATTTACAGAACATGAACGGGCAAACCTGCAAAACTTTGGACTGGTAATAGGAGCATTAAAATCTTATGATCAAGGGCATATATCGTCATAAGAAGAAAGCTTCATCGAGAGATACATCGATTCCTTGAAATGATTCATCAATCAATCAAGATTCGCAAGTTCTGCAGCTTGCTTTGCGGCAGATCATCCGCCCTTTCTAGTCAAACAATTCTTAATCTAATAAACTCATTGACAAATGTTACCTTTAACTGGTCAGCAGTTGTCTCCAGTTTGCACAGCTGACAAATCACCTGCCTGAAGTTGCAATCTTCAGTCAGATGGCGAGGCAAATCGTCCCTTGGTACCAGGGCTCCGCAACCAGAATGCATACACTGAACCTTTGCATATGAGCATTTTTCCATGTGAACCTTAAGCAGTGAAACAAAGGAGTAAAATGTTTAAGGCTTGGTGCATGGTCAAAGCTACAGGGAGCGGTATTCAAAAAGGAGCATTAAGCATTAATGCGACCCTAGCGTTTGTTGGGGGGAAACGACACCAATAGTCAATTGCGTAAAATAAAAAGAACGAAGATTTGCCCTCAGGGATCCGTTGTTTTCCTATTTTTTAAAGCAAGAACGAAACGGCAGAATATTTTCAATGACGTAATACAACATACTTCTAGTTGTCTCAGTTCCCCTCTCCAATCGCAGCCGTCGCCGTGGTTAGTACACTGGACTGGTAACGACAGAATCTCGCGTCTTGCAAAATGGTCCTCGAAAATCTAAGAAAGAAATGATTTTATGGTACATTATTTTGTTAGAGACGATTCAGCCTGAATTAAAAGTAGGCTCTATACTGCTGGCATTAAAAAAGCGGATTTTCTTTTATCTTACACGCTGAAGTCTAAATCTTCTGCTCTGTTCGTTGGCAAAGTAAGTTCTTTTCCGTCCTTTAAAGCTTCAAACTTTAACAAGAGAACAAGAACAAGAGCTAACAAGAGAGTATTTACCTCTTTCCTTTTGATTTGTTTGTTATCGACCAAACACTTGCCAGAAGACGACCTTACAAAAATCGAAACAAAAAAGAAACAAAATGTTTATCAGAGAGAAATTCCATGATATAGCATTAACGCCACGCGACAATAAACCTCATGCATTTTTGTGCTTGTGTACGATTGTTTTTACATGTGTGTAGTGTAGATCATTAAGTATTGGCAGTGGCTGCAACTCAGTAAAGATGTACTTCACAGGCAGGTCAGCATCGGCGGTTCTTAACGTCCGTGAAGTATTTCTTACATATACAAAGTAATAACATAAAGTGTGCTTATGGTATGAGGTGCTTATTTTCCAGTTCGTATTTAATTTCGGAAGAAACTATAAAGAGGAACGGGGAGCAGGGTACAAGCACCGAGAAAGGGAAAATGAAAAAATGGGAACAAACCGTAGAATTGAAAATTGAGCCCGTTACTGCTAGGGTTAGACTGCTTGCGGTCAGCCTTTTCTCTTAAAATCCGTCTAGTTCCACCACGTTACGTTACAATAATGAGGGACTGGGACGGGCTTTAAGACGGTCTTGTTTATCGCTGCTCGCGTGCTTGGGTTTCGCGTGCAGTAGCTTTGCAAAGAAAAATAAGAGACTACTCGCAGACTATTGCTGTTCAAGTTAGGATTTGCTCCCATTTTTCATTTTGCCGGTCCACGTGCTTGTTTTCCCTTCCCACTCCACTTTTTGTAACGTATTAGTATTTCCCTTTGCTTGTAGTATTTTACGATGTCTGATGACCTAAGAGGGAGACGATCGAACTTAAAATTACCTTAACAACTCCTCTATACAAGACCTGCAGTATCGGTGTCCACAACTAGTTTGTACTGGATCTCTCAGCACATTTCTGCAGGACGGGCACAGGTATTGAAGATCAAAAGGCTTCTTGTCATTATCAGGTAAAACACACATGTACTGACTAAGCATGGTGAATTCAGGAAAGATTTCTTAATAATCGATCTGCAAATAAAAAAAATAAAACTTAATTAAACAGAGTGTTATGGAGCTTCCAAGAATTGACCGGAAATATAATTCTAAATGGGATAGACGGATTTCCGAGATTCATTCCGCTAATTATGACGAAAAAACGTCAGGGAAAATCGTATCTCAAGTGTATAATGTTTGGAAATTTAAGTAACCATAATCTCCTTGCTAAGACGTTTTCTTTGAATAGGCCATTTGCTCTAAGAGGTCATGGGAAAAGTCCCTTTAATTTTTTCACCTGCGATTCCCGCTGACAGCATGTTGTTGCCAAGTGCCAGGTTATGCGCGCGTCTTTTGCCAAAACTTTACTTGAAGGTAAAAAAACAATAACAATAAAATAAACGCAAAACTAGAACCCGCAAAATTTAAAGGTGTCCCACGGTAACTTATAATAAGTGTTTCGTGACGGAAACTAGCGTATTTAGACCGAGGCGAAGCACGTTTTGGTTTCAGACGGTAATTACCTTAATATCTATCGGAGCATTTGCATTTGCGAACGACAACGATCGATCAGTGCGCTGTACCAGACCAAAGCGAGTTCTATTCTTTATATATTCTAGAGAAATCCGTAGAAAAATTTGGGAATCTGTGGGGCTTGTGATAGGATTAAAATAGTGATTTTGAGAGCTGTTCATTATGCTAATTAAAACAATTTCTGGTTTAGATAGAATGGAGAACAATTATTTTCTGAGCTCCAACGGTTTTTCAACACTACTCCACGGCTTCTCTAAAACGAACGAACCTTTACTGGTCTTAAATTTCGAACACTGAAACTTTCAAATTTAATATTTCTACGTACTTTATATGCGGCCAGCGTTACAGTAAATTTTGGCGCACACGTACCGTGTGGACACCTACGCGGAGGGCAAATATTTATATTCCGTCAAAATAATGTTGCTGTTGACCGAAAATAATGTAGAAACTTATTTCAATACAAGACCTACAGAAGCTGCCATTATTCACAGCCATTTCTCAGTGATACAATTCTGAGTGATGCATCGTCGTTATCGTGTAGCATCTGACATGAGTTTACCGCGCGCGCCAATTTACTTGAAAACCCGTCTGGATAATTATTATATTTTCATTCATGGTATTTAAAAATGGTGTGAGTTGATTTGATTGTGGTTTAAGGTTGACCAAACCGGTTTGTTTTTTTTCCAAAATTTCAGCACAACCATTTCACTTTTTTAAAAGTTGGCGCTCTAGCTAGGACGCTTCCGGTCCGTGTTGCAGAACCCGATGCGATGAATTTAAGCATACAACTATTTACATCTCGCGAATAAATTGATTAGAAAGTCAAAAATACCTGCCTAAGTACTCACCAAAGATTGCAAACTCGGTTCTGTTTCGTCCAAGTCCCTGTACAACCAACGGATGACCACTGTCTGCACTGAGCAGATGAATGATAGTTTTATAGTTTGTGAGACGGAAGAAGTGAAAAGTGAGTAGGGGTTTTGTGAGTAGGGGTTTCCCCCCACGTAATACATGCATCATAGCGTGTCATTTTGACAATATCAGGTAAACCCCTTAATCACGCCGGGCCCTTACTTGGTACAATTGAACAAACAGCAATTATAAGCAATGGAAACTAAAACTGCCGTTTATTGTGATTTCTGTTTCAAGAAATAGAGGGGTACCTAACGGTAAGATTCGGTAATATTTTGTGTCCTGAGTGTTTATGGTCATAAAGCGACGCGATGAAGGAGCAACTTCGATTTTTTTGGTCCAAGTTCCTTTATCCGTTTTCCGGTGGAAACCGACGCTCGAGTTCCTATTTTTACCAGAGTTCTTACTAGCTCGTAATATCTTGGTTGTTTTGCACATATCTGTGTTGATTTTTAACAGAAAAATGTATTTGAGTAAACCCAGTCGTTCCTGCAGAAAGATATATACATATATATCATAGCAACGCGCTTAGCTAATGAAGGGGAAAATGCCTGTTGTCAGTGGTTGATGAAAGTGTTCCGCCGGTAAACAAATATACCACTCAAATAAAGCAGTGGTTGATTGATGATATTCCGCAATACGAATACGCAGAAGACTTGTGACAAACTGAAATATCTTATCTTCTACCGTGATTTTTTTAAAAAGCACTTGAACGCTACATCTTTTTAGAATGCCGTAAAATTCCGAAAATAAGTCCCTCCATGTATAAGCCCCTCCAAATATAAGCCCCCTGGGGGCTTGTACTTGGAAATTGCCCTCAAATACAAAGTAACACAAAGCAAAAACGGTAAATTTACTTCCAACTTTAAGGCTAGCCCAATCGATTTTGAAACGCAAATTTCCCTCCGTAGATAGGCCCCTCCGAAAATAAGCCCCTCCAAAAATAAGCCCCTCAAAAAGGGCCTTTGAAAAATATAAGCCCCGGGGCTTATTTTCGGAATTTTACGGTATTTTATTTCAAAAGCAGAATTCATGATATTGCAAAGCAATGAAAGCCATAACAAGTGTTATATATACATCCTAACTTTCGTATTCCTCGAGTCCTGAGTAGGGACAATCGAATATGCCCTTATCAGTATTGTGAGCACCTTAGCATGTCATAAGGGAAATGTCCCTCGAACTCTGATACGTTCGTAAATGATCACATTACATTAATAGAGGTATTAGATGGTTCATATGATGAAGGGGAAAGGGAATTTTTTTGGAGGGCTACGAGTTTTTCCTATTAGGGTTTAGGGATGGGCTATCGAAAATTTCCAAAATAGAAATGAACACTGATGAAAATCAAACTCAGCATCTACCATTTGGTCATATTTAATAGCTCATGTTCTCCTGCTCACGTTTTTTTTTTCTTTTCTCAAACTAGTCACCAAAAAGCCTGGATTTCGTCGACAGTGACAATAACTTTGAAAAAATAATGCTAATTTAAATATACCTGGATTTTTGAAAACCGGGTTTGCAAAAATATCAACTCGTTTGGCAATTTAAAACAATAAAACTCGTTCAAAGGCCGATTAAAAGCGTTTATCTGACGCCGGGCAGTAAGCTAATGGTCCCTAGAAGCATTCCAAACGAGTCCAAATTTAAAATGACGCAAATTTTAGAACATTTATTCAGTAATCTGACTTCGGGAAGTTTCAAACCGGTGTCATTTCAGTCTAAAAATTTTTAAGTTGAGTGAACTGCAGCGAAAGAGTGCCTGGTTAAGGCTTACATAAGAACTTAAATAGTTAGCAAAACACAACTTCTTTCGAGGTCCGATAAACGATAGGATTTCGCATGGAATAGACAGCAAACTGAATGAAACATAGTGCACAAATTATCACCTTCTCATCTGCCAAAATCGGCCTATGGTTCAATGCCATTAGAGCACGCTGAAACTAGACCTAGATCCAATTTTCCTAAGTCGAGAGTTGCTTTTACAAGGTACAATCAGCTAAGCTAAACACCGACGAAACAGTATTAATGGCTGGCACAGAATATTTTGGCCAAACCCCAGTTCAACCACGCGATCACATACCTGCCAACACCACGATGCGGAAATCACTCGATCACACACTTTCGCGGCACTGATAAGACTATCCACAACCACGCATAATCTTCTCACGTTCAACATAAGCGAAATATTATCAAATAACGCGGAAAAACTCAGGCTATTAGCAAATAAACACCTCTGGACTTTTCTCTTACACTCGTCTTATTCAAGTTCCTGGATGTAGAGTCACACGGTCGGCGGGGAACAGCCCGGATCAGGGTGATTGATCCGTTTAGCCAAATGAAACGGTTAGCATTAGGTAACATCGGCTGAAGTCAGATTGTTTTTTTCAGTAAAATTACACGAAGAACAACTTAACTCCAACTTTGCTGTGTAATATAAAAGTGCAATACAAAAACTCCACTGTGATGCTTTGAACCCGGGTCACTTGCTTTAAAGCCTACATCCATATCCACTACACCATCGAGGACTAGCTGCCAAATCCAGTAATTTTTAAAATATACATGTTCTTATATATGCCGTACCCCATTACAATATTTGAAAGCTAACCGTTTTCAGTTCAGTGCTTAACCCTAATCACTGCAGATCAGTGCTTAACTCTCTACTGTGTTCTCTCCATAACTGGCGCTCTGTAGTTTTGGTTTCTTCAGCTATTCTAGGCTCATTCTACATCCCAGTCTCGTTCCATTGTGAAACACTACGAGCCTCAGCGCTCCGGAAGTTAAAAAATTCGTACCGTCTGGTTGCTATGAAGTGACGTAATCATCCACTTGAGTATCCATCACCGTAACACTTTTGCGGTCAACTACCGCAGCGCTCGTAAAGTACTTTAATTAAAACCGTGTTCAAAACCCTGTAGGAAGTCTGTTTATTTTTGAGTCGATTAATGCACTGCTGACTTTCACGAGGTCAACTTTTGCATTTATTACATCCACTTTGAAATCACTGGCTATCCGTGCAATCTGATTGGCTCTCAGCAGTTTGATTTATTCCTAAATCGCACCATTTTTTGCGCTAAATCGCATCTGTTCCAAATCTCGTCATTCATGTTCTAAATCGCATCATTTCTGTTTTAAATCGCACCATTTTTGTTCTATATATTGCATCATTTCTGTTTCGAATACAAAATGAGATGTAAAAGCCTTTTTGTTTCGGCTTTTTAACAAACCGGCTACTCGATCAATAAAATATTAGTACTGACTAAATTCTGCGATTTCAAAATGGATGTAATAAAGTGGTAATTGAACTTTGTGTCGTGCAATTTTGGTCTGAAATCATACTTGTGATTTCAAATCAAACTCGCGCTGCGCGCTCGTTCGATTTTGAAATCACGCATATGATTTCAGACCAAATTGCACTCCACTTAGTTCAATTACCTTATAAATTATCAAACATTATGTTAAGCGGGAAATCTACCTATGGTTCGCGGGAGACGCAACTTCTGTAGCGGCGCAAGACAAATGTTTCGAGAGTCGAGGATGTGCTCACAAACTATTCACTATGCGACGAAAGGAGAAATCACTGGCATGATAGCTGCATGTAATGGTAATTTTATCAATCCAGGTCGCTCCGTGTTTGCTCGAGAACGCTGTGACAACCTCATTTGGCGCGCTTCTCAATACTTCCAAAACATGTTGTAATCGGTAAGTAGACTTAAGCACTTAGTATCGCCAAGCCATTCGAATCAGTGTATACCCAATTCTTTGTCTGAAGATTCTCGCAAACACATATACCAAGTAAATCTGGATGGAAGAGGAAATTGTCTTCCTAAACGCAGCCAGACTATATTTTGAAGGATGGCGGCACAATTCAACGCGTCTTCCAGGTCAGCCCTAATTTATAGTTCGTAAGAGTATAAATTGCGATCTCCTTATTTTCGCTTAAGCTTTCTTTGATAAAACTTCAGTAGAAACAAAACAACGCTGACATGACATTCTCCTGCATGAGACACAATCGGCTGAAGGAAATATCTGTTTACAAGTCGGGTTAATTATCCATTCTTGCGCACCGCAAAATCAGCTAAAATCAGTCGCTGGAAACCTGGCATATTATTAAGCCTGAGAGCTTCTAAGAATAACACGTTTAGAACAACGACGCGTAGAAAAAAAAGGCAGTTGTTCTATATCCTTTCTGGTTCATCCAGGTAGAAGTCCTGGCACGCTATAATTATGCCTGAGCGCTTCTAGGATATATAACACGTTTAGCATTTCGACCCGTAGCCGTAAAAAAAAATTAGGCAGTTGTTCTATATCCTTTCTCATCCAGGTAGAAGTCCTGGCATATTATTATTATGCTTGAGCGCTTCTAGGATATATAACACGTTTAGCATTTCGACCCGTAGCCGTAAAAAAAAATTAGGCAGTTGTTCTATATCCTTTCTGGTTCATCCAGGTAGAAGTCCTGGCACGCTATAATTATGCCTGAGCGCTTCTAGGATATATAACACGTTTAGCATTTCAACCCGTAGCCGTAAAAAAAAAAAAAAAAAAAAAAAATTAGGCAGTTGTTCTATATCCTTTCTGGTTCATCCAGGTAGAAGTCCTGGCATGATATAATTATGCCTGAGCGCTTCTAGGATATACAACACGTTTAGCATTTCAACCCGTAGCCGTAAAAAAAAAAAAAAAATTAGGCAGTTGTTCTATATCCTTTCTGGTTCATCCAGGTAGAAGTCCTGGCATATTATTATGCCTGAGCGCTTCTAGGATATATAACACGTTTAGCATTTCAACCCGTAGCCGTAAAAAAAAAAAAAATTAGGCAGTTGTTCTATATCCTTTCTCATCCAGGTAGAAGTCCTGGCATATTATTATTATGCTTGAGCGCTTCTAGGATATATAACACGTTTAGCATTTCAACCCGTAGCCGTAAAAAAAAAAAATTAGGCAGTTGTTCTATATCCTTTCTGGTTCATCCAGGTAGAAGTCCTGGCATGATATAATTATGCCTGAGCGCTTCTAGGATATATAACACGTTTAGCATTTCGACCCGTAGCCGTAAAAAGAAAAAAAATAGGTAGTTGTTCTATATCCTTTCTGGTTCATCCAGGTAGAAGTCCTGGCATATTATTATGCCTGAGCGCTTCTGGGATATATAATAGCAGTTTGACCCGTAGAAAAAACAAACTCAGCCGTTCATTTTGTAGGAGATATTTAAGCGTTTTTGTCTGTGTTAGCAATGTGATCGACTTTATACGCAGACCTTTTAATGTTTTTTTCTTTGACGGCACTGAATAATTTTAGCCGAAACCTGAGCCGTACATTTGTTGAATGCCGCGCTTTTAATTAAATTTCTCGCCCTAGAATGATGACATGATGGCGCGAAAATGGACGCCTCTATCGTATTAGATGCGAAATATGATCAGAGATAAATGGAATAGTGAATGTTACAAGCTTCAGAGTATCCAGCTGAGATAGGGGACTTTTAGTCCCCTATCTCAGCTAGATAAACAAAGACGGTGCGGCTCGTTGTATAATGCGTTGTGTAAAATTCATAAGGTGTCCAGTCTGGCTTCACTCTATGTCATCTAATGCTAACCAAATGAAACGAGAATATAATACGATATTGGACGAAGCAGATTCTGCAAATCGTAATAATTTTGTCCGATCTCAGAGCTTTACATGATGCTCTCAGGGAAACGTTTCTCATGGTGACCAATATCTAAAAGTAAACTGCTAAACGGCACCGAAACCAGCTTTAGGCGCGCACTGATTTCAAATAAGAGAGAGAGAATTGTGGGTAGGGACCAAAAAACAATAGCGGGAGCGGGGTTAGATAGTAATTCTGTCCACATCCACTTATACACAAATCCCTAACCACAAAACAAGCAAAACAAACGACATAAGCAAACAACAGAGTAAAAAAGCTATTAGACAGGGGAAGTTGAGAAAAATTACAAAATGTTTCCCAACCCGGTTTTCATAATAATAATAATAATAATAATAATAACTTTATTTCTATAGCGCTCTTATCCTATGTTCAAGGCGCTTTACAATCATGTAAACAACATTATTGAAAAATATTTACAAATCTACGACCATATCCTAATATATTTACAATGGATAAAAAAGGAAAAATTGAAACTAAAACAACTATTAAACCATATTCATAATGATAAAAAAAAAAAAAAAAAAAAAAAAAAAGGGAAAAAATTAAAACTAACGCAATATATACAAATTTATAAAAACAATGATCCGTTATCACTGAATTTAGTAAACAAGTACGTCTTAAGTGATCTTTTAAAACTCGAGATGGTGTTGGACTTCCGAATTTCATAGGGTATTAAGTTCCATTCTCTTGGTGCATGAACAGCGAATGCTCTATCTCCGTAGGTCTTGGTATACGATCTAGGTTGCATTAAAAGTTCATTACTAACAGACCTCAATGATCTAGAATGAGGACGATAATGTAGTTTTTGAGCTAAATAGCTAGGCGATGTCCCATTCAGTGATTTATACACGACGAGCAGAATCTTGAAAATAATACGATATTGAATCGGTAGCCAGTGAAGCGCACACAAAACAGGTGTGATATGCTGAAACTTACTCACTTGCAACACAACTCTAGCCGCCGTGTTTTGTACATACTGCAATCTTTGTAACTGATACTTAGGTAGGCCGTATAATAATGGATTACAGTAATCTAGTTTCGATGTGACAAATGCATGAACAGCAACTTCTGCTGATTCTTTAGTGAAATACTTCCTAATTCTAGATAGGTTCCTGAGATGATAAAATGATGATCTACAGATGCTAGACACATGTGCATGAAAAGACATGTGCTCATCAAAGATAAGATAACTCCAGGTAGATATCTCAATGGATTAAGTGCCTGAAGTCCAATTATGTTGTTTGCAAAGCAAAATTAAGTAGAATCGAGTCACTCTAGAGTTGCAAACCCTTTTCAGGCCATAGTTCTGGGTTTTTCCTGATATTTCAATGTCACATGGTAGCCTGTCATCACTCTACAATGCCTTAGAGCACATGCAAAGAACATGAGGATGCTTATACCGAGAAAAGTCCTTTTTTTACCAAATGAGCTCGTCGACAAAGAACATGCATGTATGAGAGAATCGTGAGAGACATTTCACTGATCCGCCGTTAACGAATTTAGAGGTGCTCTTTTGTGATTTCTGTGAAATTAATATAATATTAATAATAATTCCATTGGTAAAAATAGAATGAAAACTCCTTTGAAAAAAAAAAGAAATTGAAAACTGTGGCTGCCAAACTTGGCTGCCAATTTAACGTCGACGTTAGAATGTTTCCAGTTAATCTTTTTTAGGAAAAGTCGCTAAGTTTGGTGGTCATAGCTAAAAAAAGTTGGGCTTAGGGAACTTTATAAACTAACTAGAGATGGGTGACAAGTTTAGAGAAAATATTATGCTGACAATTAAGCTATTCGATGCTCTGATATCCCCCATACTTCTTTACGGAAGTGAAATTTGGGGTCTTGACTGTAACGACCAAATAGAAAAAGATCCCGCAGAATTAGTTCAAATTAAATTCTTGAAATGGTTGCTAGGTGTAAATAAATACTGCAGCAACAATGCATGTAGGGCTGAAACAGGAAGATTCCCAATAAAAATTGAAGCACAATATAGGAATTTTAAGTTTTGGATAACTCTAACCAAACACCCAAAACACAAATTATCACAGGTGGTTTATAATGATATGAAGTCAAGGGTGAATAAGGAATTATGGAGCCAAAAAATCAAACTCGTATTAGACCAAATAGGGCTGGGATACCTCTGGACAAAAACACATGAAAATGACATCGGAATCTTGAACATTATCAAACAAAGACCGAAAGACATCGAATTACAAAGATGGTTAAGTGACGTAAACAATGACGTAAGAAAAGACGCCAACCAAAAGAACAAACTTAGAACCTTCCGAAAATTTAAAACAATAGAAAATTAAAAATTTGAAGATTATCTCCGTCAGGTCACCAACATCCGACACCGGATAACTCTAACTAAACTCCGCCTAAGTAATCACAAATTGGCGATAGAGACAGGTCGGTATGTAAGACCTTATAAGAAACCGGAAGAGAGGATCTGTCCTGTAAAAAAGACGTAGAAGATGAAGTATACTTTTTAACTCGGTGCCCTGCGTATCAAGAAAAAAGAAGTACTTTATTTGAATACTTAAACAAAGAATACAGCATATCAGAAAACAGAATGGCACCAGATGATGTTTTTCTGTTGTTAATAAACCCTCCGAGCAAGAACAAACCAGTGCAAAAGTTAATTGCAAAATACGTATTCGACTGCTATGAGAAAATAAGATTATAAGTTCTT
This sequence comes from Porites lobata, assembly GCA_942486035.1. NCBI lineage: Eukaryota > Metazoa > Cnidaria > Anthozoa > Scleractinia > Poritidae > Porites > Porites lobata. The sequence continues at coordinate 269,141 of CALNXK010000355.1, forward strand.
TAGGTGAACATTGATTATAGTTCCACTAGTGTGCAATTTGTGTTATGATTTTAAATTATTTGGATAAAGTCGATGTACATAGGACTGTATAAGACTCCAAATAAAGCATTGTCTTGTCTTGTCTTGTCTTGCTTGAACGGTTCCCCCCGGTCTGAATAGGGTTAAACTCACCATAAAATAGGGGGGTTTTCAAAAATTGCACGGTAAAAAAAATAATAATAAAATTATTATTAGAGGTTTATCCTCTCATGATTTCCATCATATAGCTTCTCAAAGAGGTGTTGTTGTAAGTGGGGGGTTCAGACGCACACGTATGGGAAAGAATTCTTTTCCAAGACTATTATACTTGATTTCTAATTTTCCACTTTATTTGTAAAATCACTTAAATAAAAAAATTCTGGAATTGCATAGGTTGAAGCTTATTAGTTTTAATTTTTTGGTTTTAAGTAATTAAAAGTATATAAGTGGACGCTTCTCTTTTAGCCTTGGCTAAAGTTATATCGTGTGTTCCTAAGTCAATACCTGGCTTGTTTTTAGACCTTACCTTTTTGTACACAATCTTCATGGGATCTCGTTGTCAGTGATTTTTGCTTGTGAACTGTATAACGTGTTATTTGCTCTCTTCGTGTAACTTATTGTAATATTGAAATCAGATGTATGCTTTAAAGACAACCAGACAGCCTTTATTTGAATTAATTTGATTTATCTTTCGGAGTTTTGGCATCTATTCTTGCTCACTGCATGTTTCAGTGGAAACTTAAGTACCCTTCATAGTACTTTCTTTTGGGTGAAAATAGAGGCCCTTTCGATCGAATACACCAAGGCTCTCACAAACAACGAATCTTGACAATGACGTTCGGTTAAACTGCTTGATATATATATTCACATTACATTTCATATGGGACTCTATGCAAACAACCTCCCTAACCTCCCTAACCTCCCTAACCTCCCTAACCTCCCTAACCCCCCCCCACACACACACACACACACATGCAAACACAAAAATGAGGGAGGTACGATTTTCAAGCAGATGTACACAGGATAGGGGTTATATCATCTCATTACAAAATCTTCGGTTTTGTAAAGGGAGTTGCAAAGTTTATCTTCGAAGAAATGTGCCACGGTGATCAACGTACAGGGTGGAAGGAGATAAATAAGGACTTGTGTCCCATTTTATACCATGCAACTCCTACATTATCCACCCACTTTGCAGCCCATGAAAGACTGTCCACGCTACCGAGGTCTACGTCCCTAGCCTGTTCCAGGCGTTCAGATGGTGGAGTGCGACGGTACCGTTATATCCTCTACTCTTTAATAAACATTTTACCGACAGCAGTTTGGGTTATTTTATGTTCCAAAAGAATCAGAACAGTGAAAGGTTGTGAGGTGGGCCCTTGTCACTGTCTTATCCGGGAAGACCAAAATGCTGAACTATTCAGCAGATGTCAGTTTAAAAGAAGGCCATCATTTTCCTCGGTTATTTTAAGGAAAGAACCAGACCTCCTGCTTGGCAGACCGGCGCACGTCCAAGAGTCAAGTAAGTGGGTACTGGTGAGCTCAACAGGCTCAAATTATAGGTATGCTCTCTGGATATAACAACCTCAAGCACGGAACGTGCGATATTGTTAACTTTTAGTACGGAATGTTGAAAAAATCCCCCTTTTTTTCTTCAGTAAGATTGTAGATCGCAAGATCAAGCGCTGACCTTTATGAGCGCTATTCTTGGTTTCAGAATGTTGGAAGGGGGCGGGGGGGGGGAGCCTCGGGCTATATAGTGGTGGGGGTTCTCACCTCATTTCAAACCGTGCCTCGCCATCTAGGTATATTTGATTCTCTTTCTCAGGATAGACTCTCTAAAAAGAAAAATAAGGTACCCCCGTAGCATTTGACTAATGCATGATATCGACGATCTTACGGGGAAATAGGGGAATGATAACAACCTTTATTAAGTTAAAGAACTCGGTGGCTTCGGCACTTAACCATCGCCTTGCATTTATATGTAACATTATAATATACGAAAATTTAAATTTTCATTCCATCACGGAGTCAAAGCACTTGTCTTACGACGTGTGTCCTAACGAATACAATACGAGATTCGGACCAATTGCTACCATTCTTCGGGTCCAGTAATTTTGAACTTAGGATGAATTTCTTTGGTATCTTCCTGTAATTCCAGGTCCGATTCTCCTGATGCGGAAGGTTCGTAAACCTCTTCCTCTTTCGTCCTCTCCTCCTCTGCATTGGTACTGTTTTCTTCTTTCCGTGGTTTCATGTTTTTCTTGTTCTTCTCTATGCCTCTCTCGAGGACACGAATAATGTCAAGTAGAATATCAGTCGGATTCTTGCTTTTTGAAATTCCAATAAGGATTTTTTTGAAAATGGGCTACCTTAAAGAGAATAAAATCACAATTTTTTTAGCGAAACAGTTAGACAGCAATGCTTATTGAAATATAGTAAGAAAAAATAGACACAGCTGGGTACGTCAGACATAATCAGGCCCACCGTCTCGTAACTATATCATGAGATTTCCTACTTGTTTACCTAATTTTAAAGGTTACATAAATAGAAAACAGTTTTAATATGCACATAAGTTTGACGGAACTCTGACTTACGGAAAATTAATCAAACACATGTAGCCAGTTCATCTGTCGGCATCTGTTTTTAACTTTTTTCTGATATTCCTTCCTTTGCACCTAAATTTGCATGCAAATGTATCTGCCACATCATAAACAGTCGACCTTGCTCGAAGTGAATATGATGCCAGTGTCCAAACAGAGGTGACATTTGTAGCAAAGTGAAAGAACATCACACGACGCGAGCAAATGTAATACTTTTCGAGTCGAAAATTGTCTTTTCTCCCGTTTACTGCCCCAACATATTGTCTTAAGTCCAATTACAGACTAATAATTGTATAATTTACTTACAGATACTTTTTGAAAGGCCAGATATGTTTTAAAATCGACTTCGTAGATTTCAATACATCATCCTGTTCAAGTATTTTAGTGAGCGCAGTGATATCCTCTTGGGTTAAAAAGTCATCAAAAGTATCCTCTGCTGGAACTTGAGAGGGATGGCAGCCTGAAAAATAATAACACCAAACACTAAGATGCAATTCTTTTTTATTGCACTTTTCCATGGCAATCGACGATTTGCCTTCATAATCTGATAATAATTTTCAATACTTTTTTCTGTCATCGCGACCAAAATTTTCCCTGAATTTCGTGGGCTCCTGACGCTAATCTTGAAGCTTTGGCTAATCCTGATCCTCCCACCAAAAAAAGAAATATACGATTTAAAAATTGTCTTAAAAAAGCTAAGTTTCAGGTTTCAGGTTGCCTCATCTTCAGAGCCAGGTGGTGATAAAATTTTAAAAAAAAATGAAACTTTTAGATAGCGCAAGGCGCTTTTAAGCTGAAGGAAATAATGCCAAATGTAGGCAAGTTTTGGCAAAATGAAAGAATTTTTCGCTTTTCCTTTTCGGATACGGTTTCTCAGTTACAATAACTTTCCCCAAAAATCGCATCATAGAAAAGCGAAATACTTCATCTTATTCACGTTTAGAGTCCTGTTAATTTTGCACCTCAACGGAGTGGTTTCTATATATGGGGACAAAACAGTTCCCCACATTCGGCCAAAAACACTTCCTGATTATCCAAGACCAAAAACACTTCAGTCCAATAATTAAGAAACACTTGTCGCTATACATGAGTAACACTGTATGCATCCCCTATTTTCCCTGAGCTTCCCTGGTACTGATCGGTCTTGAAATAAGCTAGAAAAAACTGTTGGTGACTGCAGGTTGATAAATTTTACTTTTAGCACCTACCTATTTCTCCAGCCAATGCCATGAAAAAGAATCCGATAATTATTCGCTGATTAGCATTCATCTGGTTTGGGCTTAGGAAAACAAACAAACATCAAGTGAAAGAAGCAAACATTCTTCAGGCCGTTTTAATTCTTGAAATTGTGTTAATAAATGTACTCCCAGTAAAGATGATAAAGAGATTATTTCGTTGTGAACTTCGTTGTGAACTTCTTTGTTAACAATAGGCTATGGGGCTAGCTCTCGGCCTTGTGCTCCAAGAGGTCTAGTAGGAACCATTACTAATAATTCTGAGGTTTATTCTAGTCCACTACAGTTTAAGCTCGCACTTGAGTCATCAAGTCAAATGATTAACCAGTAAATTAAAATACCCTCTTGTTACAACTGTTTAGAGTGTAAGTATAACTGAGTTACTTTTGAAACCGCATTACACTGTTAAAACCAGTTGCATAAATTGAAAAACACTTGCATTGAAATGTTTCCGCGCTGAACATACCTTATATACTTACTACAATATAGCAATTGTCAATAACCCGTTTTACTTCGCTATGAAACACTATTTAAATTCAAGAAAATTATTCAAAGGCTTAGAGAGGGCTGGAAGTTTTGAGAGTAAAAGATAAAAATCGATATTATTCTACATCTCTTCTAAGTAATTTTTGGTAAACGTTTCTCCTTTCCTCCTTCACATAACCCGGCATTTATTAAAAATACGTTGCTTTACGGGGTTGGGAGAATTAAATGAAATATAGCAAACGAGGGACGATTATTACTGAGAAGAACTGAAAAGAAATGTCCATACAAATGTCCACTCAAGTAGAGATGCAATTTCAATGTTATGTTCTTTTATTTTTATTTCCAGGAAACACATCAGTTGACTAAACATGTAACCAAAACAGTGAACGCAGTTTTCAGTTTTGTAATATTTTGCTTATTCCCCCTTACCCTTTTAATCGTATGAGGGAATTATATCTTAATATTTTTTTTCATTTTTTATTATTATTTTTTTATTTTTATGGGGGAGAGGCACGGGTAACTTACCTTTATATTTTCAGTTTCTTCCGTCAGATTCGGTAAGCGCAGTGCATAAAATGAAACAAATGAAAGGCCAGGAAACCTTCAAAAAAATTCTTTCAATTATAATTTATTGATAGCCCTGTTACCTGTAACGAAACAAATATTTGTCTTTATCGATACATTTTCTCTCGGTTTGTCAGCCCAGTTTTTTCCCTTATTCGCCCACCAAAAGGAATATTTACTTGCTTTTGTTTCAACAAATCTCTTTAAGACAATTACAAATGTTGGCTCTTAAACATATGCTTTGCCGACGAAGTCAGTCTCCAGCCGTTGCATGGGCGCCTAGGTGGGTTCGACTGTTTGCTCTATCTTGAAGTCATGATAATTATACAAAACTCAGCATACGAGAAATGAAATCATCTGTAAACTCTGTTTTTTTTTTTTTTACCTCTGTTAAATTATCAAGCCAATCCTGTCAAAAGCAAGTGATCAAGAAGTTTCAAAGTATATGTCCCCATCAAACGACATTACGTTATTCTTCAATTTAATTTAAATCCTTAGTACGTAACTTAGTATGGCTAAAATTTATCCCTCGCAAAATTAAAGTGCCCCCTTTCCAGACTTTCCATCTGCCCAGCCATGAGGTGGAGTGAAGTGTAATAGCGGGTGCATCGAGTCAGAAGACCTTTTTAATTTTACCGATACGACGGCCACATTGAATTTATTAGATTTAACGAGTATTATGGTATGCCCAGGAGGCACTCGCTAACTCGGCAGTATTTACGCGCGCTTTTCGGGCAAAAAGAGCACTTTGATGTACATTTCTCGGGAAAAAGGTGATCATTATTACATCCAAACACGGCACAAGGATCGTTTTTCCTGCAATCTTTTTCTAGGAAAACTTAAAGGAAAATTGGCCCGAAAAGCGCCCGTATAAATACTGTTGCGAGTATATCGGATCGTGCTCATGTCCCTGGGCATCCCATAATACTCCTTAAATCCAATTACTTCAATATGGCCGCCGCATTGGAAAAAAAGGTCTATTAACTACTGTTCGGCTGGGGACCGAGCCAGCTATATAGCTATGTGGCCCTCTGTGGGGGTGATACAAATTGAGGTGAACAACCTTCCCAGCATAACTCTTCGATTATAATGAGTGACGCGGTGGGGAAGCGTGGAGGACTAGCTAACTATGAAAGACCTAATGTAATTACCCTAGATCTAGAATCGATACCAAGTGTGTTTTTTTAAAAAAAGCAAATAGTGAAAATTGTCGTTTCTATGAGCTCTATCCATTCAGAAACATATGAGAGAACACAGGGAGGCTTGCGACAAAATCTTACCGTAGGCACTCGTCACGACAATAAATATGCCAATTGTTAGTTTGGAGTTCACAGAACCTGTAAAAACTAGGCCTAAGAGAATTTTTAGACCCTAGACTGATTTAGACTGATAGTGCAAAAGTACAATGAACTCAACTGCATGCGGCCATCGACACTTTTAGTTAAACTCTAAGCTCTTTGACTCATTTTTTGCGAGCGTGATTTGTGATTGGATGTTTGATGTCGCCGGACCCGGGATGTTATATGCGTCGTCTGGCATTCAGAGATCACGCATAAGCGGAACATCGGCTTTGCCTTTCGCTTTAAATCATCTGGCCCCAGTTGCTCAAAAGTTGGATACCGTTATCCATCGGATAAATCCCTATCCAACGGATAAGTGTTAGGGAAACCAATTGCGCTATCCAGTGGATAGTGATTTATCCCGTGGATAGCGTTATCCACCTTTTGAACAACTGGGGACAGTACAGTACCTCAACGAGACAAAGCACTTTATAAAATTAACTAAACGAAAAGATGTTCTCATCCTTTTGAGCTTTAGGTTGTGTTCACACCCTACCGGATAGATCGGAGGTGAAAATCATACAGGATAGGGCTGGTGTTCACACATAAGAACGGTGATTTCGGCGCGATTTCTGTAACTGAGAGTGGAGCGTCACATGTCGCATAGGTTCTGTGCCACCTCTGGTGTACTGTGAACTGGTTCTCAGATTAGCCTGTGTACAGCCGCTGGCGGCTGTACACAGGCTAGTTTTCAGACAAACGGAAGTGAATAAGTAGGAAAGTAGCCTGGAACCCACTGAAACTGAAGTTAATTTTTTGGAGTGAGGATTGAGATGTAAAGCACTAAAGCCTATCAGTCAACGGCTTTGGCGAAGAAAGCCATGTGCGTGAAAGGTCTTTTTCAGTCCCGTATACAGTACCGGGTAGCTTAATTTTTGTATCGTCCACACGAAAAGCTACCCAGTACAGTGTAGACATAGCCTAAGGGACTAATCACGTATCCTCCATCGCCTGCACATAGGGTGAGTGGAATAGGGTGATGGGGGGGGGGGGGAGGAAGCAGGGGAGTTAGAAGTAATTTTGACAATTATTAGTAATTTAGAAGTAATTTTATGGTGCACTTTCTCGTTAACACCCGCCAGTAATGAATTAAATGACTAATAACAAAACTAAATGTTTTATAATAGCTTAAGGTGAGTGCCTAATAATAACCACTGCCACATTTAGCTAGCGTATATGGCACCAGGTATTATGGCTAATAATAACAAATTAATAAATTCTAACGACCAATCTATACACATATGACTAAGTGCCTAATGACAGCGCACTAGAGTGACTAGGTAAATCTTAATTTCGGCAGAAGTGGCACGCCATAACAGCTAGATAAATGATAAACCAGATTTCTCTGTTGGAGTTGTGATTACAATGTTTCCTACCATACGCAAGGGCAGTTCTAAAGCCCATTATCCAGGAAAGCAAACTTTCTTGCCTTCATTAAGTTTGATTTTTTTCTAATATTATTTTATTATTTTTTTTTTCTAGCCGAGAAAGTGATCTTAATAATTCAACAGGAGTCAAATTTTTGCTACAATGTAGCATCAATGACATAATGAGTACCCATAAGTCCCATCCCCTCTAGCTTTGCCCATTGGCGTCTACTGGAACTTAGTCTGCCGTATACTTTGAAAAAGCCTCAAAGTTTTAGTAAAGATGTTCTGAACATATTACGGTACTTCCAATAAATTTCATGGCCGATTACCCAAAATAACAGCTAATGGTAGGGAAAAAAGAAATCGATAATAACGAGTCACAGGTGCACATTATTTTGTCTTTAAACATGTGTCGCGTCTTATTTCCATTGCTTACAAATAAAAGCAGAAATAAATGTGCACACAAACGGATCAATCCGCTATCAATGGAGAATAATGTTTTTGGGTCAAGATTCAAATCTTCGAAAAATGGCCGGATACTTAGTATTTATACCATTATAAAGATCTGGGCAAATATATAATTATCACCTCAGATATGTCTGATGACCTGCTATTGTAAAAATTGGCTAACTAATGTAAACAGTAAGACAAATAACCAAGGGAATTATACACTTGATATAATTCTTAATTAGCATCATTGATGCAATACTGTCATTTCAATGCCTAAGCGAGAAGATGTACGTACAGCTAAACACCTTCCTCGGATGCAAAGCTAATTGTAATCGAAAAAGAGCCAATTAATTTATATTTGAAGAGTAAATTATTGATTTTTGAGATTGTTTAGGTTGTCTGTCTACGTTCTGCACTAAGTAGCTGTCGCGTGATTCAAGAAGACCGTCTAAGTCTATTGACGTCATAGGTTACACCGAATGATTGATGATCACATTGTTGACTTTCTGCCAGTTCCTTCCTTCTTGTTCCTTGTTTCAGAGCAAAACAGTTTGAGATCAAACGCCAGAAAAGACGAGTTAGAGGCAAGTGAAACACTAGTAATTTACCTAGTTAGAGTGCAAGACGGTACAAGGGATAGTCGCCGTAGGGATGGAGATTTCACTAGATAATAACATAATTGCAGCTCTTGTGTTAATGATGTTTCTGGCGATTACGTTCATGCTGTACAATTTTCACCGCGCAAGGATGGCAACAGCTGCAAACAACGTACAAAAGGAGGAAAAGGAGCCTCAAGAACATGACGAGAGATTTGAAACAAGTAAGCTATGCTTATACGAAATTAAATTGATATTAATGGTTTATTATGAAGCCCCAGTATGAAAGGAATTGTGCAAACCTATGTCAAATTTCTAAGCGGGTTATATATGAGAGCTCCTCTACGACAATGACAGCTTTGTCGATTTGATAAGGTGTTATGGTTAGTTCATAATTGGCTTGCATCAGTTGCAGATTTAATTCCACCGCCTTAATTTTGAAGCAATTGAATTTTAAAGACAAGTTGTAAAAACCGGTCGAGTGTATATCGCTTTTGAACTTTTCAACGGTTAGTGGTGGCGAGAAAATTTTTAATGTTTCTTTCAAAGTCAGCTTATAACATTACGGAATAACAATCAACGATTGATATGGCAACAACTTGATGCCAATAAATGGTTCAATGCGCTCAAACATTAAGTGATAATTACTGATCATGCAAAATATTGATAGAGTCACGCTATGTTAGAGGACAAGTCACTAAATTGTTTGTTGAAAAGCGTAAGATCTTTATTATAGAAACAGACAAGTCAATTCATTCTTTTACTTGAATTTTTCATTTTAAAAACCATTTTTAAAAAGATGCAACTGTATTGTGGATCATTCCAAAGTTGACATAAGTGGCAATGACGTCATTCATTCGTAAAGTGTTCTGTAGTGTCCTTCAGTCTGGAACCCCTGCGCTGTACCTGAAAGCTCACGCTAATCGATTTCGCATGGATTCCGTTCCCACTTGTCTTGTTATGTTTCATTTAATAACTGCTACCTCCTGCTACCTCAAGGCTGTGTGGAATCTTGATATTTTGAATTACTGAGCGTGCTATAGAACATGATAGAATCATGAGTTGACAATCGTAACGGTCTCTTGTGTCCATTCAAACGTACTTTTAGAACATGTAGGAAGACGTCAATGAAAGTATACTGACACGTACTACTGCAGGCTGCCTTAAAGTTTATGTAAGATTGGCCGCACGACTTTTATACCCAAATTCAAGGCAAGAAAACGCTGGTTGGTGACTCGCCTTTGTAGGTGGGGGCAGCAAAAAAGGACGGGATAAGGCTCCTGATTAAAGCAATAAAGGAAGCTAACCTAGGTGTGGTTTCAATGTTATTTGACCTTTAAAAGATACAGCTTAAAGAAAAACAGCCCGCCGATGACATTGAACGCTTTTTTTTTTTAATTTGCTTTGTTCTCTCTTCCCGTGCAGTGATATGGCTATGCTCAAGCATGAGGTACTGGCCAGGCCGTGGGCTGATGTATGTGCCAGTATCCATTGCTTTAAGTTTGCCCTTCTTCTTTCCGCTTCTTGTTCTCCTCACAAACAGCATTTTTGTATGATCTTGTGTGGGTTAAATATTCAAACAAATCACGGAAAAAGTTTCCGATAAGCTGCGTGGCACTTTAGAAAGTAAGTAAGGGAACGTTTCAGATAAAAAAAATGTTCTAATGAACAAAAGTGCCGTTTTGTGGTTTAAGTTCCTTTCCAATTATTTCGGGCTAGGGGCCCGTTTCAACGGGCCCGTAAAGCTGTTGTTGTTTACATGCGAGATAAAAGTCTCAACAGGATTTAATGAAACATTTTGGAGTATTTTGCAAGCCAGGACCCGCACTCTTATTCTTTTCATTTCGATTTGAATATTTGATTTCGGACCCGAAAAGTTATCGGGACTTTAGAGAAACGAGCCCCTGGCCCTTTATGATCATTGGAGTTAAATATTGCCCTCACGCCTCAGGACGCCCACAGTGATATCAAAATCAGCAAGTAATAATGCATAACAAAGAGCAACACAGGAAATGACGCTCGATGATTCTTGCCTGAATGGTTCCATTGTCGGTGCATGGGTCCGTAACACATCGGAGCACACTGTGCGGCGTATAGCGAACTGGAGACTATTTTTTTAAAAAAAGATGAAATTCTTGGTCTCGATGACTAAATGAATGGAACAGGACAGTGATACACTTATGCTTGTTATAAGTAACGATTGAACTACTTTTCCAGTCTAAGGGTTAACCCTTAGCTATATCGGGGTTAACTAATCAAAGCTCCTTGAATGACCAAACGTTAAAGTATTTATCAGAAGACTAAAGTGGCTTGATGAACGCGACCGTGCAATATATTTGTTGGTAACAAGGTCAAACATTGGCGTGCAAGACGTTATAGCGCGTTCTACTCTAAATTCTTTGCCACTGAAATTATTAAGCATATCAAGACTGACCGCATACATTTAAGACCCGGATTACCACTCTAAATGGGTAATTTAACGTTTTCAATATTATTTTAACACAGCCTTTTGTTTTCTCCCCATGTTTTATAGTTGTTCGAAGACGAAGAGGCAGCAGACTTAGTCTACCTTGTATTCTGACGACTGGTTGAGCCAGGGATATCCAATGGCAAAGACATCCAAGTTGACTTTTGGCCGAATTAATTGTATTGAATAAATAACATCTCTGAAGTCTATATCGGCTCAGAGGACATCATGTAACAACTTGGTACGCAAAATAGAAGCTGTACAAGCAACTGAAAACGATTTTTCGCAACTGGTTTCTATGAAACTTACGCTGGCACGAGGAATAAGACACATGAAAAGAACCACAGACCACGTGACCAAAAGAAACGACGAAAATAATTGTCGCTTGTGTGGTGCGCAAACGGGTTCTTCACCGTCTTCTTCGTTGCAATCAGTGAAGTATAAGATTGGAGATTGAAACGGGATTACACTTCAGTATCTAAGATAGCACAGCTATCCGAATCAATCATGTTAATATATGTTGACGACTCGAGCGAATTGTACTTGAAAATTTGCATTCGTTCATCACTTCTGTGTCAATTTTCTATCCTCCAGTATAATCAATTTTCACTGAAGAACACGTAAAAGAGAGAAAACAGATGCAACAAAATCCATGAATAAAAAGGCTCACTACATACGATTTACATGTGATAACTGAACATATTTTCTGGTATGAATTTGAAGCTTCATTTGCTTACTTTTTTTGTTGCTGTTATTGTAAATGTCCAAAAAAAAAAAGAGGGGAGAGGGACTGGTCAAAGCTTATGAGGGAAGGGGCTCAGCTAGCTAGAGCCTTTTAGAAAGGTAATAGCCTAAAATAGCATAGCCCAAGCATTTCTTGTGAATGTTATACAAAATAAAGTCAAATATAGAAAAAATATTTTCGTTTATTACTCAGTATTATTTGACAAATCTGTTTTAAATATTTCCACTGTAAGTGTTTAAATATCACCGTATTGAAACGAATCGGTTTCGCCAGGAAACGTATAAAATATTAAATAACATTTTTTGATAGGCAACAGTTACGAGCTTGTTGTTTTACTTGTTGCATAAAAAAGCTTTTATAAAAAGCAAAGAATTATTATTATTGATTATTATTATTATTATTATTATTATTATTAATATCATTATTTTAAAAAATAATTGTAAAATTGAAATAATTTGTAACATTATTTTCTTTACCTAATTATCGAATTGAATAGAACAACACCCTAGACTGATGTACATGTATAAAACGAGCTAACAAACCCTACGTCATTAAAATACATTGATGCAATGTAATAAATTACTAACCTAAACTTATTAAAGGTAAAATTTTCCTAGATATATTATTATAACCTGATCTGTGACTAACTGAATAAATAAGCGACGTGCGTCACATTTTCGAAAAACCGTATAAACTAAAATTTTAACTCTCATTCCAGACTATGTATAAAATGATAGCCTGTTGCAGGCAAACGGAAGTATGTAATAAGAACCCTTAGATTCAAAGTGACATGACCATTTCAATACTCCTCGTATGTCTTCCTTTATCGGTTTGAAAACTCCAAAAACGCCGGCTGCAGATAGCGTAAGCAGATATCAAACTCTCTTAAAACTCCAAGTATCCAGGTTTCTTGTCGAAAGGCAGACTTGGTCCAAACAGCTGTTTGTTGCGTTAATGAGGTAGCTACCGATAAAGAGTTGCTATGGGCCATGGATTTACCAAACTCGAAAATCTAAAGAAATAATCATAACGATCAATAAAGGGTTTTACTACATAATGAATGGATTATTTCGGTTTTCCCAGCAGTCATTTGCCGTCTGTCGTATCAATTAGGCAAAACATGTGGGAAAGTTATCGACTAGAGATACTAAATAACAGGTGGTGTTTGTATTAACGGGGTAGTCGCAGTGGGTTTTTGGGTGCAATTCCGCTTCTAATAAGGATTAGCTCTATTGGACACCTTTAGATTGGAGGACGAGATTTAGCCTAAAAAAGTTTACGTATTCTCAAAAAAAATAGATATCCCGGAAGGCCTCATTGTACTGTTATTCACCAGAAAAATTAGCACGGTAATCTGTATTAAAGCAGGACTAAGCCCTTTTTTCATCGTAAAATGATAAAAATTATAGTGTTTGCAATCACGACATTCTGGCTAAAACCGTAGTAGAAAGGCCACCGTGTTTTCCCGCCAAGATGACACTGATTCATGCGCAAGCACTACTCAGTATTGAGAAAACCTCGTACTCGTAGTCGTCTTCGTCTTAGAATCTAAAGGTCCTTATTTACGTACAAGAGAAGCGAGATAAAAATGCGTGCGGAGGAAGATTGGAAGGATACAAGGACAAAGAGTAAACGGGGGACAAGTCAGAGACTGAGCGAATTTGAAACATATAAATAATGACAAACAGTCAAATTAAGCTAAAATGATTGTAAATGCATCACTTACCGCAGCGATTCTTGCCAGCCGTTTCAGCTCTTTCACCTTTTCATTCATAGCCTCGGTCTTATTCACGATCTTGTGCTTCTCGTTAATCTGATTCAAGTGGCCCAAAAGGTTTTTGAAGATCGCGTGAAATATGGAGAGTTGTTTGAATGCTTTTGAAACAAACAGCTGTACCTGAAAGTAATAAGGAACACATTTTTTGAGAGCAATTCAGAAGATGGACTCAAAAGGACTTAATAGACTGTATGCCGTACTTAGTGCCAGGGTAAAATTCAAAAGGCAAGGACCTTTTGCGTTTCGATATCGGCTAAACTGAGCTATTCCCTTGAGCTCTTAATACAGACAGGGTCCCTATAATTTTTTCAAATTATACTATTATGGGGCGGTAGGCAATTACGTTGCTTTAAAAAATCCAACGTCAATAGTTTTTAAATTTTATGACAAACGGCAACTTCATCTTAATGGTGACCTTTTTTTAACAAATACTGTGTTAATGCTAACGTTGAGGTACATGCTCAAACTTGGGAGGTCGGTATTTCCTCTTAAGTCCGGTTCAGGCACCGTACTTTTCATGAGCCGAACATTGAATTCAGTACATGAAAAGTTCGGCGTCTGAATCAATTAGGAACGCCTGTTTCAATTTGGAAAGGCTCAGCCGCTCTTTTCGCCTAGCCCGGCCGGAAATTTCGCCTTTGGATCGACTTTGGAACGTCTTTGATTCAGACGCCGAACTTTTCATGTACCGAACCTAATGCATCAATTCTTATAACGTATTGTGTAAGCAGTTTGACTGAAATGCGCGTTTTTCGCCTTCGGAATTTAGTTCGGCGGGAATTAAGATCGGCATCTGAATCAATTTAGCCGGTCTAATCCTCAATTCGAATAAGGTTCGGCTCATAAAAAGTGCGGCATCTGAACCGGGCCTTAGAGCTAATAACTCCGATAATTCCTTATACACCCACTGAATCAGGAGTCACCTCATTATAAAAGTACGGTGACAAATTAAATGAGGAGGAATATATTTTCAACTAAAAAACATTATAATTGAAAACAACTAGATCACTAAAAGAAACTTACTGTCCATTCCGTAGAGTTGCTCAGTGGTTCAATTCCATTGATGTCAACCTGTCTGGACTCCAAAGGGTCCCCAAAGTGTTCTTTCGCCTAAACGAGAACATGAATGAAACAAAATGTTAAATATTTCATTAACTATTGTTTTCGTTTGAATTTTGTTTTTATGTTTGCTTGTTGCGTTCGACGTCAGTAAGACCGCAGCCTAAACTCAACGCGCGTTCTTGAACGAGAATTTAGCTCATTGGTTGGTAAGTTGGGTCAGGTTCCGGATAAGGAAATACGACATAGACCTTAGACTACTCGCTCCCAGATCCTGTCGTTTCCTTAGATCACATGGTCTTTAAAACGATCTGTTCGGAGAAAAAAATGTCTAGGAATACAAAATGTTCAAAACTTTGCCGTGTGACAACTCGCCTGCTACTCGTGGTTCCACTTGAGTTATTAAACTTCGACATTTTGACATCATTTATGTGGTCGACTCTAACATCAATATTACATTACACCGGTGGATGAATCCTGTTTGGTAAAATTTATCGCTTTAAGGTCGATTATGTAATGGTAAATGCCTGTAAACAAATGCAAAGTTTAAAGAGATTTTTTTGGACACTTACATAGGCCTCTTTTGTCTTCCGAGTCAAATCCATTAAATTTTTCGAGTGGCAGAAATTATACATTGATCGTAAAACATCTTTTGTTCTCGCAGACACTTCCCGCTTGTTCACAGGAGCTTCAAGGGAAAACCGTGGAAGGAGTAAAACCAGCAAAGCCGAAACTGAAAAAGGAAGAAATACATTATGAACTGTAAATAGATCTGTGAATCACATTGTTAATTTTCTTTTAAAATGTCAAAGAGTAAGCATTTGTGACTTTCCAAGGTCAAATATCGTGAAAAAAAAAACTACTAGAGAAGGAAGTGAGTCCCGTTTACAAACACCTGCCCTAAGGCGCAAGAAACAGGTTAAACAAAAAACCGCGCTCTATGTGCAAATTCAAGTGTTTCAGTGTTTGCCTCTAGTCCCTTGGTAAAACTTTCTATTTCTTTAAGTCAATTCGTCCAAAGGTTCGCAAGTAAATATTTTCAAGTAAAGATTGTCATAATATTTTCTGTTGGCCATGGTTAACACTTCTAAGTATTATTATTATTTTTTTTTTTTTTTTTTTTTTTCGTAGGAGAGAGGTTAATTAATTTGTTTTCTAAGCCTCGTAGATAACAATTTTTTTGCTAGTCAGCATAACTGCGTTCTTAAATTTTCTTGATCTCTAAAATTGTAGGCGATTCTTTCATTTAAAAGCAAATTACCCGTGGAGCGTATACGTAATAGGCTCACATTTCTGAGCAGCACGGCGTCACTCAAGCACAGTAAAAAATTAGATTAAGTGTCATTATTCGGTTTTCAGCAGTACAGTTGTCCGAAACAGTCAAAATCAGCCACGTAAAAATTAATAATATTCTAGATTGATGATATATATTATCAGCAAAGTCCTAAGAACAGATTGTAATAAGTAAACCAACTTGTCTCTTACCTAGCATGATACTGATATCTGTTTCTGTAATTTGACACTCCTGTTCTCTCTATGAAGAAGATCGCCTCAGATTCAAGTGAACTTTGAAATTTCGCGACTGCCCTTTTTATTCAAGTCACCATCTCGAATGGATAGGAAATCCTATTCGTAATGTTTCTAACTTTTTCGTAAATAGGTACTTTTTCCTTCAGTACGGATGTATATATGTATGTCCCGCATGAGTCAGTTCCGCTAAGAGGAACATATGGCGGGAACGGTTTTAACCGCTATTAACTGATGCAACACGAGTAAAATACGCGCTGATTTACCAAATTTGTACAGAGAACACTCTTACTTCTTTTAATGCCATACATTCGAGTTATATTCTTATACAACATCAAACGCCTCCTCAAACTTTGCTTAAACGATAAAACAAAAGCAATTTTCCTCCTTGAGCCTCTTTAACAAAATAAAGATTTTAAACGGTTCAAACAACACGGAAAAAAAATATGAATTAGTGCTGCAATAGTCTGAAATTAAATTCTCAGGTACTTAAAGAATTGGGCAATAGGTTCGCTTCTTAAGCAGCGGATGTTAGAAAATTAGCATGAAAAAATATAATTATATTTCTCACTATATATATTTTTCAATTTTGCTAAAGTGATTGCATTTGATCCAGGATGATGAATTTTAAATACTCATATTTGGCTTACGCAGACAGGATAGATAATATGTTGGGCTTGAATAGCCTAACAAAATATTTTGTTCCCCAGCAGGGAATTTTGTATAAATGTTTACTTAGCAACGTTACCCTTCCTTATTAAGTAACAATGCTTATTCGTTTTGTCGATTTTGCAAAATTTTGTTGTCTTTCTAATACATTTCAATTTATTTTCTCTACGAGTAATTTACTAAAATTGACTCCTGATTGTCAACAATAGAATCTCTTACTGTGATTTGCATAGTAAAAATTCCGTTAAAGTATTTTGTTAATCTTAGTTAGCAATTCTTTATATATTCCACTGCCCCTTTCGGAATGACCAAATTAGAGAATTAAGTTTTAAACGAATTGTTTCTGTGAATTTTGCGTTTGCTTACGAGAACTAGATACAATTTGCAGTAAGGTTTTAGCGTTTTCTATTTCAAGACTTTATGAATATAATAACTTCCTTGTCACGGTTCTGTGCAAAATTAAAAGACAGTTCTTCAATAGCTCACAGCAAAAACTGTTCAAAGACTGTGATAAAAAGATAGAGCAGTAGAGAAGCAAAGTTGCAGTTTTTATACACTCTAAATATCACTTTTTTAATATTTATTTTGTTTTGGTGCGAGTGTGAAGATGGTCACACTGAAAATCAATGTCATGGTCATTCGCGTCATTGAATATAATTATTTAGTGCAAGTGAAATTGCTTTTTTCAGTAAATGGCGCAATTTCGATTGCCTTTAATCTTCTGACCATCTGAAGGCACAGTTAGCGTTGACTTCTGCACACTAGCAGGTGTTTGGTCAGCTGTTACAGAGTGATAAGCTTTGCTGGCTTTTTGTGGACGTTTAAACGTCTTAACTGAATAAGCAATTATATTGACTTCAAAATGCGACGTGGGCACACAATGGTGTTCGGTCAGTTTATTCTGAACAATAACAGTTAAATTGTTTAATATTGTGTTGACACTCAAAACCGTGTCTTTGGTGTAAACATTTTTTAAAATGCTCCCCGCCTCCCAAATCCTTCTAGACCAAGTCTCCTCTTCCATCCTTGGGCATTGATTTCGTAAGCTATAAGATACCGGTAGTCAGCAGCGTAGAGTCATACTGACATGGCAGGAAATAATCACATTCACGGACAAAGAAACTTGCATGCAAGCATGTAGTTATTCAGATACAGTCATTTCGGAGAAAACCAAAAAAACTAAAATCTTTATTCAGCCGTAAAAAAAGAGGTCAAAGGATATAAAACACTTTACAACTGCATCTGAAATCAAATCCTATCAGGGACACCTACCGAAGCATAAACTACAGGAAATGATTACTCAGTATGCATGTAACAAACCTGCTTCATGACCTCTAAATATAAGATTTAGTGCGGCAAAAACAAGATTTACTCAGTCAAAGTTTAGAATGCTACACCTCTTGCACTGTGTAGTGCTAGTAACCTTCGCGCGAGAGAAAAAAGAAAGAGAACCACTGTTCAAGCAGACTCTCAAGGTCACATTATCACGAGCTTATGAGTCGTGTTTGGCCTGTCAACGCTTATTTCTAGCCTAGAGGAGTCTGGTGGAATGCTCCCCCAGAAAAATGTTTAACTTAGGATCTCGGAAATGCCATCTTCTGCGTTTTCTGCAGGACATTCTAAGTAAATCAAGACGAATAAAAATGCAGTAATTAGTTGTTTATTTTACCCATCTGTATAGTTATCGGTAAGGTACTACAGTGTTTACGGCAAAAAAGGGAAAACAGTGACGCCATCAAGGAGGTGACCAGAAATAGGCGGGATGTGTACCCTTCAGACAAGCAAACTCTGTTATAATGCCATCGATATGAATTACGTCCTTGTGCTTGTGAATGTGCAGTATTGAAAGAGAGCTCAATCTCTCGTCTGTCATGGTGCTTCGTAAAGAAGTTTGCAGTCTCTTCATATCGCTGACGCCACGCTCAGCTCTGCATGTTGATACAGGATAAGTCAACAAAGTTATGAGAGCCCTGACATATACTCCCGGATAGAATTAGAGTTGGCTTGGTCAAAAGTCTCAACCAAGGTCTGTGGCTTCACATTCGGATCCATTTCACCCCACTTAATCAGTAAAAGGATCTCATTCTCTCTTGGCAAATCCTAACACAAAAACACCAACATAATGCGAAATACTTATCCCAATTTAATTATAAAAATGCTTTCAGGAAATGAAAGAAATCTATATAATATTATTTTCCAGATTTCGGCTGTATGCATAGGCGTATGTGCGTACATGCACGCTACATATATTCCTGGTAGGAGAAATAGCTGATAGGTTCCTGGGCCGAGATTTATACGGATAACATTTTGTTCCTGACAAAGAACCGCCAAAGTGTATTTTTTTGTCTTCTTTTGAAGGAAACGTGGTTTTGCCTCATACATAATACAGTTTTACATAGAAGGGCAGTCCTGTGTCTTAATATTTCGACCCCTCTCACATTCTCTGCATTTCCAAAACTGGTGACGTATTTCCCTCACTAGTATCCTCCGGTCCACATCGTACGAAAGCAAACATTCAGCGCTAAAAAATTGGCCTCAGAAAGTCAGTTGAAAGGAAGTCAATTTTCAAATTCTCTCTGAAAGTGAAAAAAAAGAATGCTGTTTTGATATCAGCTGAGGAAAATGGCCAAGTCATTACCTTCAGCGGTTTTCCAGTGCATTGGATAATATTTTGCTAGGTTTGTAAGACGATCAAATGAAGGTTTGCTCGATTCTACACTATAAAAACGAAGGCAATGCGAGGTGTCAACTGTAAAAATAAACTACAATAAATAATCAAGGTCACAGATAACTCCTCTGCGCCCTGTGGTTTTTGTTATTGTTGTTGCTGTAAAGTCCCCCCCTCCCCCCCCCCCCCAAAAAAAAAAAAAAATAAAAATCTATAACAATTTAAAAAAAGAGGGGAATGGGACTGGTCAAAGAGCGGGGGAGAGGGGTTTAGCTAGAGTCTTTTACGAAAAAAGCAGCCTAAAAAAGCATAGCCCCACCCCTGCGTTTTGACGGTACACCCACGTCCTAAGGCAAGGTGGTATGCGGTGGCAAGATCATTTCCATGGATTCTCAGGGAACGAGGGTGTACCAGGTCAGTCGGAGGAAACCGTGTGACAGTTATACACTATAAAGTCAAATATAGAAAAACACTTTTATTTATAACATATTATTTTACAAACCTGTTTTTAATATTCCCACGGCAAATGAACAAATATCATCGTAATGAAACGAATCTGTTTCGCCAGGAAACGTATAAATATTAAATAACTTTTTTTCGATAGGCAACTGTTACTAGCTTGTTGAATTACTTGTTGTAAAAAAGCTTTTATAAAAAGCAACGTATTATTATTAATTAAAAAAATAATTGTAAAATTGATATTATTTGTAAAATTTTCTTTACCTAAATATTGAATTGAATAAAATTACACCCTAGACTGATGTACATGTATAAAACGAGCTAACAAACCCAACGTCATTAAAATACATTGATCCAATGTAATTAAAAAATAAGCTAGACTTATTAAAGGTAAAAGTTTCCTAACTATATTATTATCGCCTGATCTGTGACTAAAGAAATAAATAAGCGACGTACATCACATTTTCGAAAAATCGTGTAAACTAAAATTTTAATACCGAAAGTAAATATAGACTTAATATATTAATGATCATATTGCAGACCATGTTATGTGATAATTTATAGAACCCTTGGATTCAAAGTGACTTGACCAGTTCAATACTTCTCGTATGTCTTCTTTCATTACTCTGAAAACTTATAAAACGCCTGCTCCAGATAGATCAAGCAGTTTCCAAACTCTCTCAAAACTCCAAGAATCCAGGATTCCTGTTGAAAGGCCGACTTGGTCCAAACAGCTTTTTGTTGCTTTAAGGCAGCTATCGATGAAGAGTTGCTATAGGCCATGGAGTTACCAAACAGTAAAGCCTAAGGAAATAATCATAGCGTTAATTAAAGGAACAGTATCCCGTTACTGCGCATGCACCAAACTTTGATTTTTGGACAGGATGTCGCGAAATCAAAAGATGCGAGGAGAGTAAGATAATCTTGAAAACTCCGTTTGCATCGCGCTTGGCTGGGTTCAATACGACACTAAAACTTCTCAGGATTATAGATCAATGATATATTGTTCCTGTTAAGTTTCGATTTGGGCAAAATCTGGATTTTTTGGCGTTACTTTCATTGCCGTTTGCCGGAGGACCAAAAGATTGGAAGCACTTTGATGCCGATTGAAGGCTTATTTCTTCTGCTAGCTTCCATACAAGCTCAGATAATTGTGAAAGGAATACGCAGAAATGAAACAGCAACAATAAAGACTGTAAGAAAGAAACCGTTGAGACATTGATGTGACTGAGGAGATCTTGTGGAGGGGAGCTTCGTGAAGCAGAATGTTTTGCAACGACGCGTCAGTAAACTTTTAAATGAATCTCCGTACGGCCGACAAAATCGACCAAACAGGCGCTACACGTTTTGAAAAACTGGTGACATGAATCATAATATCGTTCTTGACTAACCTTTGTGATGATTCATAGCGTTGAGATTGCATTTTTATTTATGTCTTTCAAACGTTTGAGACTAGAACGCGAGCAAATCAGGCAGATATTACTGGACTTGGAGCGATTGACCTCTGACACGAGTTTCAAATTAGAAAATATGTTTTTGAAGCGAGCGGAACGAGATTTTCGGGTCGCGAGGCGGCCCAGCTAGCGATAAAATCGCGATGAGTCTTCGAACGCCGAGCCAAATTGTTATATAAGACGAAAGACGTCTTCGAAAGTCTAAAATATTACTTGAGAATATAAACAACAAATCTCTGTCGGCGGTGCGGTCCGGAAGGAAATCTCGTCGAGTCAATTTGACAGTTCTATTGTCTTTTAAAGAAAAAACAGATGACGCCCGCGCGTGCGCATAATCGGGACACTGTCCCTTTAAAGCCGGGGTGTTACTACCTGAGGGATTGTTTGTTTCCCCAGCAATCATTTGTAGTTGGTCGTGTCATTAAGGTATACAGCTATTTCGAGAAAGGTTGTCGGAAAAAAATAGCACGCGACGATCCCGGAGGGTAATATGGGATATGATCAATACACTGTTCCTGACACTGTAGCTGTCGAACCGGCTTTTGTTCCTTTCCTTTAGCACTCGCAAACATACATCCATGGCCTTTCGTTCATTCTTTCAAATTTCTTTGAAGAAAAGTGAACTCAAAACTACCCACAATACCTTTCGGGATTGTCGTTTTACTTTTTCTGACGACCTTTCTCGAAATAGCTGTATAAAAGCTGTTGGAAAGTTAACGACTTCTAGAGATTCTAACAGGTGGTGTTTGTAATAACGGCCTGGTAGCGATGAGTGCTTGGATCTCGTTTGTCTTTATTCTAATATTAAAACCCTTCACATTCTAGTACGAGAACGAAATTTAAAGTTAAAATAACTATTTTGGCGAATTCTCAATAGAGAGACACCCCAGAATGCTTTATTGCAGTTTTTTCACCGCAAAAATTGGAACGGTAATTTTTAGTTAAGTAGCTTCAGCCCTTTCCCTATCGCAAAATAATAAAACGTCTAGTGTATGTCGTTTCCACATTCTCGATAAAACCGTACTAGAAAGGCCATGGCGTTTCCCGCCAATATGATGCTGATACACGCGCTCGCTCTACTTAGTGTTGAAGAAATCTCTTCATCGTAGTCGTGTTCGTTCGTCTTGGAATCTAAAGGTTCCTATACACATACAAGGGAAACGCGCGAGATAAAGGCGCGTGACGTACGGAGGACGATTGGAAGGAGTAAAGGCAAAGAGCATCATGGGACAAGTCAGAAACTGAGCGCATTTGAAACATACAGATGGCATACAAATTTAGCTAAAATAGCTATAAATGAATCACTTACGTTAGAGCTTCTTGCCAGCCGTTTCAGCTTGTCCATCTTTCCATTCATAGCCTCGATTTTCTTCACGATCTTGTGCTCCTCGTTAATCTGATTCAAGTGGCTCAAAATGTCTTCGAAGATCGCGTGAAATATGGAGAGTTGTTTAAAAGCTTTAGGAACAAACAGCCGTACCTGAAAGTAATACGAAACACATTTTATGAGAGCAGTTCAAAAAGTGTAAAGCCGTACGTAGTGCTGTGGTAAGATTAAATCCTTGCCTTTCGCTATGGGCTAAAGGTATTCCCTCGAGTTCTAGGATCAGATTTTAAAAAAAAGGTCCCGTAGAATTTAATTTGAGGCGGCCGACGAATTACGATGGGCGAAAGTACCCGGTAGTTACCGTGACGTTGCTTTAACAACTACGATGTCAATAGTTTATAATTTTTATAACAAAGGCCTAACATTTCTATGTTCACTAATTCAGGCATCGTGACAATTATTCCATGCTTTCGGCTTTGTTTATGCTGGAGTTGTGGTAAATGCTCAGACTTGTAGGTCAGTATTGCCTCTTGAAGATGATAACTCTAAACAATAATAACTCCTTATTTACCCAGTAAGAGTCACCTCAGCATCATAAGTCAAAGTACGGAGAAAAAGTTAAATGAGGATGAATATGTTTTCAACTAAAACTCATTATCATTGAAAACAACTTAATCTCCGGGAACAACTTACTGTCATTTCCTGATAGTTGCTCAGTGGTTCAATTCCATTAATGTCAACCTGCCTGGACTCCAAAGGGTCCCCAAAGTGTTCTTTCGCCTAAAAGAGAGCAAAAATAAAACCAAATGGTAAATATTTTATAAACCATTGTCTTTGTTGTTGTTGTTGTTGTTGTTGTTTGTATTTTGTTTGCTTGTTTGCTTGCTGCGTTCGACATCAGAAGAACAAAGCCTAATCCAAACGCGCAAAAAGCCTGGGAACGAGAATATTGAAAGAACTACTGACTACGCGTTCCCAGATCTCGTTGTTTCCTTAGAACACATGGCCTTTAAAACGCCCACTTCGGGAGCAAAACTTGTTTAGGAATGGAAAATGTTCAAAACCTTGAAGTGAAACAACTCGCCTGCAGCACGTGGTTCCACTTAAGTTTTTAAAACGTTTGTAAAATAATTTCTATAGTCGAATCTAACATCAAAATTACAGTACACCAATGGATGATTGATCGATTGATTTTCGATTGATTGATAGATTGATTGATAGATTGATTGATAGACTGACTGATTTATTTAGGAGAAGTCTCTTTGGTAAAACGTATCATTTTAAGGTTTTGAGATGATGATAATGTTGTGTAAAAAAGTATAAAGTTTAAATAGATTTTTTGACACTTACATAGGCCTTTTTTGTCTTAGAAGTCAATATCATTAGATTTGGTTTCGAGATGCAGACGTTACGCATGGACAGCAACGCATCTTTTACTAACGTTCTCTTTGAAACTTCCCTCTTGCTAACGGGAGCTCCAAGGGAAAACCGTGGAAGTAGTACAACCAGCAAAACTGAAACTGAAAAATGAAGAAATACATTAACTCTAAGTAGATAAATGGATCAGGTTAATATTCTTTCAGAAAGTCAAATAGTAGGCATTTATGACTTTTCAAGGCCAAATCGATGGAGAAAAGTTACTGGATAAGGCTGAAAGCTCTGAAGTGAGTTCCGTTGCCAAACACCCACCCCTAAGTGCATGCAAGAAACGCAGGTTCACCAAAGTAAATTTTGACAAGTAAAACTTGTCATTATATTTTCTGTTGGACATGGTTAACACAACTAAGTATTTTATTTTTTTTCCATAAGAGAGCCAAGGTCGTTAATTTGTCGTCTAAGCCCCGTAGATAAAATTTTTGGTTGGTCAGCATAATTACGTTCCTAAATTTTATAAGAAGCTATTCTCCAATTACAAGCGATACCTTGGTTTAAAAGCAATTTACCCGTGGCGTGTAATAGGCTAGCACCGAGCAGCACAGTAACTTAAGCACAATCAAAAGTTAGATTAAAGTGTCATCGGTTTACAGCAGCACCGAGTTATCAGAAAAAGTCAAAATCAGCAACATGAAAATTTACAGTATTCTAGAATGATGGTTGAATCTCTCGTTTACATTATTAGCAAAGACGTAAGAGCAGATTGCAATAAGTAAACCAATTTTTCTCTTACCTAGCATGATAGTGATATCTGTTTCTGTAATTTGACACTCCTGTTGATCGTCTCGGATTCAAGTGAACTTTGAAATTTCGCGACTGCCCTTTTTATCCAAGTCACCATCTCAGATGGATAGGAAATCCTATTCGTAATGTTTCTAACTTGCTTCGAAAAAAGGTACTTTTTCCTTCAGTACGGATGTATGTCCCCTGTGAGTCAGTTCCGCTAAAAGGAACATTATGGTAACGGTTTTAACCGCTATTAACAGGTGTAACACGAATAAAGTACGCGATTTACCAGCTTTGCACAGAGAACTTTCTTACTTCTTTTAATGCCATACAAGTTATATTCTTATACAACATCAAACGCCTCCTCAAACTTTGCTTAAACGATAAAACAATAGAAATTTTTCTCCTTGAGTGCTCTTTAACGCAACAAAGATTTTGAATTGTTCAAACGACACGGAAAAAAAATTATGAACCAGTACTGCAATAGTCTGAAATTAAATTTTCAGGTACTCAAAGAATTGGGCAATAGGTTCGCTTCTCAAGTTCCTTGAAACCAGAAATAGCGGATATTAGATAATTCAAATGAAAAATCAAAAAAAAATTCTGGATATACTTTTTTTGGATTTTTTCAAAGTGATCCAAGTTAATAAATATTTAATACCAATATTTGGCTAACACAGATAGGATTGATAAGTTGCGGTTCCCCATCTGGGAATTTGTATAAATATTTGTACGCTACGCTTCCTTATTTGCTAAGGTCCTTTAAAAGTAACAATGCCTATTCGATTTGTCGATTTTTGCATGTTTGATGTCTTTCCAATATTTTAATTTCTTTTCTCTACGAGTGATTTACTAAAATTGACTTATGATTGACGACAATAGAATTAGTTATCCGTTTAGTAAAACTTTCAATAAAAGTACTTTTTGTCTTCGCAGTTCTTTACCATTCTCCCACGTCACCTTTCAGAATGATCCAATTAGAGAATTCAGTCTTGTTTCTGAAAATTTTGCTTTTTCTTCCAAGGAATAATTTTTCAGTAAGGTTGTAGCATTCTCTATTTTGAGACTCTATGAATAATAACTTCCTTGTCACGGTTCTGCGCAAATTTGAAAACAGAAAAATTGTTCGAAAACTGCGAAAAAGGATATACTTTCAAAATACAGATGTAGAGAAGCAGAGTGGTAGGTTCTATAAACCTCTTAGAAAATATTTTTTTACGCATAAAGAGGTTCATCCTGAACACAAATGTCATAGTTATTCGAGTCACCGAATATATTTAGTGCAAGCGAAATTGTAATGATTTCCAAATTTGGCTCACTTGAACCGTTTTAAACGGTGCAATTTCAATTGCCTTTTATTTTCTGAGCATTGATTTCGTCGCGCTAACAGGCGTTTGACCAGCTAGCACACAGTAATAACGGAAGCTTTGCTAGCTTCTTGATAACAGTTAAACGCCTACACAGAATAAAAAAATCTATTGAATTCAAAATGCGATTAAGGCAAACAGTATTACTTGGTCAGTTTATTCCCAACAAAAATAGTTAGATTGTTCAATGCCTTGCAAACAATCATTTTAAAGCGCATCTAGTATTGCATTGAGTCAAACTTGCGATATGAAAAAAAAAGCACACAGTCACACACTGACAGCATAATAAAACCGGAATGAAAGCTTCAGTATTGTATATTAGATTATTTCCTCTGAATCTTTAACACCGCAACGAAGCTTACTCTTTTATAATAATCTTTTATGGAAAAATATGAGGAGCTCAAGGAGGGATTGCAGTCAGTTTGATGTGTGTTCGACATTGCGCAGGAGAGTCTGGACTCTAGTTACTTTCCACTTCCGCTGTGCGCTGTGACATTTTCTTTTGTGAAAAGATGACAATCTCATTTACAAGTCATCACTTCACGATTAGCCGTTATTTGTAGACTAAACTCATAAAATGTTTTCTGCCAAGTAAGTGAAGTAACCTCGTCGAGTTCATTCAAGTCACTTTGAGAACTTGACGTTAAATTTAGTCTTGACTTGACGCTCTTACTACCACGGTGTACGTAAGTAACTTACTAATATGAATGCACATTGCAAGCGCTTTGCTTCCTCTGTTCTTTAAGCTGATAAGTGATTCAGCGTTGTCATCAAGCTAAAACTAAGTGAAAATTTGGGAACTGGTAAAGAGTAGGAAAGACCATGATGACGTATTCGATTCGTAACTCTAAAGGGAAAAAAATAAGTATCGAAGACATCCATGATAATTATGCTTTAGGAAGTGAAAAAACACAGGAAAAACATTAGGAAATGGAAGTTGAACTGCTGAGAGAGAATAAAGTAAAATTCGTTTTGATTTAGAAATACTGTGATTGAAATGGCAGCCTTGGATTTTTGGACACTGAGGTTTTGCGGGAGTGTAGATCTACATTCCCTTGATCTGCTTTGTATCGTCATTCCTGTTACGTTTTGTTCACTATAGTTTTGCCGTTTAGAGAAATGACTAAGTTTAAACGGTTTAAGAACGTATAATTGTACACGTGTATGGTATTTACATAGTTTTAACACACAAAACTGTCTCATTTTCCAAAATCTCAGCCTTGGGAATATTCTTATAATATTCTTAAAATTTCGTAAATTTTAGCCTCGATATTCTTATTGAAAGAAAAGAGAACATGGGTTTTATCGTCTTACGTAAGCGGCTAGCATCATTGACGAAAGAAGCCTTTTCTTTAGTTTAGTTCCGGGTTATTTTCTACTAACAGCTGGTCACGGTTTAATTAATTTTGGCGTTGTTGAAAAAACGTTGTGTTGTCGTCAAATTTTACGAAGCTCAAAATGCTGTAATTTGATATCTCCTGTAACCTAGCTGAGAGGGGTCAGTTTTTCATGACAAGTATGGTCCTACGGTTCGACAAACAATTCATTAAGCAGTTAAAATAAACCGTGCTCTGTGCTCCTAAATGTGCTTAATTTTATATTAAGAGAGGGCGAATAATAATTATTATCTGAAAAAATCAAGCAGGAAATTTGGCGGATTAATTTTAAAGTAGCCGAATGATGAAACTGTATAAGGCTATGATTAGCAACTGAAGTTCGCATTGCTCCGCGAATGCTTTGAAGTTTGTCGCCAATCGCTGGTTATCATCAGCAATAAGCGTTCTGTGGTCCTTTCCTACGTCACTAGAATCGATCCTCGTTTTTTAAAAACTAACCATCCTGTCGACTTTTTTTTTTTTCAACCTGGAAATTTTAAATGATTCGAAAGCGAACTGTTATTATACAGTGTCCTTCGTTAGGACGAAAATAGATTATTGCTTTACAAGAAATTAGACTAATATTTTGCGAATTATTTTTCCCGCGTATTTTTACCTTTCAAGCACTTTAGCAGCCTCTCAGCTGTATCGAAACCTAACCCATTATCAATCAACTTAACGAAAAAAAATTGACGTCTCTGTATCTGCTGTAGCCCGTGTACAGATCCCCCTCCCCTCAAAAAAAGTTCTCATATTATACCCAGACCCTTTAACATGGAAAAATTTGGGCCATCCTTTTAAAACGAGTTGAAGTTATGGCAGTAAAATACTTTTTTTGTACATCTCAAGCAAAGGGGAGAAAAAATTAAAGTGACCACTCAATAGATTATAAAAGTAAAAAATCAAGTTTTTTCTTATTTAAATTTATAGTTAACTAGTACAATTTGCACATCTATTTGAATAAAAAATTCCTTTTCGAAATACTGTAAAAACTTATTCTTTTATAACTTCTACTTTTCTAATTTTTTATAACTTTTTTTACTGATACAGCGATTCGGAAATCTGACTAGAATGAGCACTAAGCTCTACGTTACAAACTTCATTGATACAATGTACGAAAGAAAAATTCTTTGGCTTTGCTCTCTTGACGTTTCCAAATTCATCTGAGGCAAGGGAGGGACTCGAGTCTAGTATTTGTGGTTCAACTGCTTGTAAAGATCTCCTTGTACTGGTATGAACCAGTAGAGCAATTCTTTCAGCACGCCCAGTTCCCACTCGTCCTGTTCTTTCTGTGTTGCGGTAGGTTTGAGGGTGGGCTGGACAGAGGCACCTTGATGCGTGATTTGATAACCACGACACACTTCCTGTGCAAAAAAGAAAAAAGGACAGTTTGTATGGTCGGTCAATAGGCCAACTGAAATACTTATGTTCTTGGTAAAGACGATCTCAAATTTTGTTATTTGATTGGTGAGAAAAGAGAACTGAGCTTTCCTTGAAAGATAAGGCAAGTATGGTAAAAAATTTATTTTTATCATTATGACGCAGTCTTCGGCTTTCATAATAGTATTATAGTATTACATAGGGCAAGAAAGAAAACATATCTGAATGTCCAGGAACCTCCTTAAAAGATATGGGGAAAAATAAACAGCCTCTTTGTTCATAAGACATGTAAAAATGCATTTACAATAATAACAGATAGGACGAGAACAAGGCAGTAATCGCATACTTATAAAGGCTGGGTTAAACTCGTGCAATAACTGAAATCTTAAATAAATCGACTGAATGAATGAAACCACTGATTGTATAACCGCTTTAAGTAGTATTAACTAGTAATTTACTATTCTGATTCACTCACCATATCCTGAAGGTTGCCAATTAACCTGTTGATTTCTCCATCAATGGTTTCGAACTTGGCCAAAAATACACTGTCCTTCTTCTCGTGAGTTTTAATCTCATTGAGAAATTCTTTAAAGGTGTAGAGATCTTTTATTTCCATCTGAAGAAGTGTTTCTTCCTAAAAGAAAAACGTATAAATAAATAGATAAATAAATAAAATGGCATGTTTAATAACTTCATTTGCATAGTATTTCAGTACCGGAAACACACTTTCCATCTTCGATTCCAAGAAATCTTTTCTTTTGGTCGTATTTACTTTTCATGGCTGAGTGGATCATAAGAGCCCATAGTCGAAAATTTGCATAATTACTCAAAATGAAAGTCGTACACTGTCTTGCATCTATCCTATTTTTAGGTTTAATGTCGTTCTGTATCCATCTCAGATATTCTTTAACCCTTCAAAAAAATGATCCTGAACAGTTTAAGCAAGGAAATAACTAGCGCTTTGTCTGAAGATACAGCTCCATGTACAAGCAAGATGAAAAGGACTGATGCAAGGATAAGACTTGTGTGAGCTTAAAGAGAGAAAAGGGCGAGAGGAGCTGCCATCACTGATAGAGATGTGTGTTTGCCAACCAAAATATACGATCCTGATTGATGTTAGGTTAGAAAGCTTCCACTAGAGCAGCCAAAGCTCAGCTCAGTCCTTAGAATCAAAATTAATGGTCTAAAGATTAGCAAGTCAGTATTGATCTTAGACCAGCTTGCTAAAACAATTAACTTTTGTTAGAAGATTTAACTTGTTTCATGTTAAAGTTAACTTTTCTAAAAGTTTGTAATTTTGCCTTGGATTTTTGTTATCTACAACTGTTGGCTAGAATATAACCCTATCATTAAGCACCTTCAACATTTCAAACTGATGTGAAAGATTTGCCTCTTTGTAATGCTGTAAGGTACGTACCTGTAGCTGATCTGGATGCCAAATTGGTCGAGGTAGTTGTGGAATTCTGTGCACATATTCGTCGTAGTCTCTGTCACCAAGACGAACCTGGGCCTGAAAACAACAGGGGACAAATTAAGACAGAGCTGTGTTATCACATTTAACGTTTAAGACGAGGATGTGGAAGTCTAAAATTCATGAAAGAGAACAAGATAAAAAAACTTAAATTCTTAAGCGCAGTGTTGCTTTCATGATCTCTTAAGGTGGTGTCAGCGAGTGCTACCGATAAATATTTCACTAGTTGGCCGTCTTCTATCACCCTGTTGAACTTCCACACGAGTGAGCATTGATCATAATGACTTCAAAGTGACCCTAACATTTCGAATCTTTCTCATTTATCAGGAAAAAAAGACAAAATAGTGCAACGTAACTCTGACACTTTTGTTTCCGAGTATTAAAACGGCGAAGGTAGAGGCTCAGTTTTTTAGCAGCTGATTGTTGAGCATATGGCGGTTTCCATTAACTGTATCCAATGCATGTTTTCTGACACTTAATTTCTCAACACGCCAAATATATAAGAATGACTCACTCTAAAAAAGCAACTTTTCAAAGCTCTTATTATTAATTAGTACACATGCGTAGGGAAGTAGTACGTAAAGACCGTTAGCTGGAATAAGGCATTAATTCAGCAAATAAGACCAAGGGGCTATCGATCAAAGAAAACATTTGTGAGAGTTATAACTTTTTAAACTATTGATTTCACTTACAAAGTCTGCTTGTGTTTCACCGACAGTCTTTGACAGCTGGACGAAATGGGAATAAGTGAAGCTTTTTATAACTTCTGGAGACGTGGGCAAAGACACACAAATTGACGAGGCACTTCCACCACTGGCGAACATAAGCACAGCCGTCCAAATGACGAAATCGGTGGGGTAAAAACCTGGAAAAAGGAAAAGATCTTAGTGAATCGTCATCCACTTTTTGGCCGGTAAAAAATAATAATGATATAATTATCATTATTAAAAATTAGAATTTGCGATATTTGACTTTTAGTAAAAGATTTATTGACTGATTTAATGTTATAAGTACGTTACTCTTACTAGTCTTTCAACGTTTTGTATTAATTAGTTGAAGATGGTTTTTTTATATTTCAGTGAGCTTTTCTAATTATATATTGTTTTCGTGTAACTTAGAAATACAAGCTAAAACTAAGTATTCAATTTTAAACATGTTAACCACGACTCGTAGTGCCTGAAAAGTACTCTAGTCAGTAACAAATACTTTGTGGCTCTGTTTAAGTTCATCAGATATTCGACTTTCAATGATCGATTGATAGTGTTAGCAAGTAGATGACTGCCTAGCAAAGAATTGAGGCACTTACCGGGATTTGAAGTCTTCATTCTGATTTCTCAAAGATTGTGTGTGCTACGTTTCTCTGTATCTTTCAGTGAATGGGCCACACACGTTGAAAACCCTGGTTAAATAGTCTCTGGACAACAATGCCCGGGAATTTGGACAATCTCAATTTTTCCCCAATTCAATGTCACAATTAAAAATAAAAAAATCCCTTTACCGGTCATCCCGCACTGTGCATTTAAAATATAAAGTCAACATTTTTCTTGCGCTTTTCCTGTTTTTACTATTTCCTCTATCATATTCAAATTTAAGCAATGCAACCAGTGAAAAGAGTTTATCGGTGCTTCCTATGCTTATTTCACTAAAATATGAGGCATAAACTGTTGAAAAATTTTATGTACCTCTAAATTTAGACACTGTACGTACATAGCGGATGTCGTGACTTAAACGTTTTTTCCCCTGCAGCCGTTACAGACCCTTTGGAATGTGCTGTTTACGAGTCATAATGACATTCTTTACTATAACTTTCAAGCTGATTTTATCCCTCCTTTTCGACTTTTTCGTCAGGAGAAGCCACCCCATTGGCATTTTACGACAGTATTAAATTACAAATTAAACTAGAAAACTGTAATTTGATGCTTCTCGTTGTAATATTATACTCGTTACTACTATCGGGTCGTATTACAAATGATTTAGATAAACCAATAAAGAACGTCACTGATTTGATGTTCTCACTGATCGCTGAAATCTACTTGCAAGAAAGTGCAATAGCCTGGCGATCTCAGAAATATTTAGTTCACTGTGATTTAAACTGAAAATGATAATCTTAGTGTGTTACTAAAATTTGCACTTCCGTTCCCTCCACTGGATTCAACCAAAATTCAAAAAGCTAGTTGACTTATAACCGATTTCAGCGATTTCTCATATTAGTTCGTATGAGTTTGTTTTCTAACCCAGAGCCTTAGTCAAACAAGACAAGATTATTCTCTCTTGATTCAGACATGACAAAACAAGGACATTTCGAGAAATCAAAGGATATAAAAGCGAGACAGAGTGGATGTGTGTTTGTGTATTTTAATCGACTACTTTTATCATAATCATGCCGTTCCTCAGAAATCAAGTATTATAACATGCTTCATTTGTACTTCTTTGACATCCGAACTTTAAAGCCCAGGTTTATTTGCTTAATATTTAGTCTATTATGAGGTTACAATTTACCTAAAAGTTGAAGTAAAATCAGATAAAATCTGTCACCTTCGTTATTTTTTTAATTATTTGTATTCAGATTTTGAAGATTATTTTGTAAGTGAAAGTGCTGCTCTGTCTTGAGTCACGAAAACGCCTTGATCGTAGATGCTGAACTAGACCTCGGCCATCTCTTACGTCAATGCTATCATGTGATGAATAAAAAAGAACCTCAGATGCAACAAATAATTTTCCCTTAAGATTTTCATTTGACAGCAAATTTTTACCAATTTAACTCATGATTATCGAGAGACGCCGGTAAGTCAGGAGTAATTACCGCTGAAATTCAACGCCGTTATAACAGTGTATTGTTTTAAACGTTTTTGTATAATTGCAAAGGTTTTTGTCATTTAAATCGTATTGGTCATGAATTATACCTGTACCAGCGATGACAGAGCAAGACATAAGTGCTTTGATAATGTAATCGTTAGGAAAGCAGACTGAAACGTGATTCAACGGACAAATTAATTCATTGTGGGAACCGAGTTTTCATTCGAACATTTGCTAAACACAATTAGAGTATAATTTACTGCCACCTAGCTTTATAAACACTAGATTCTGCGGATATAAATTTGAAGTAAATAACTTTCTTAAAATAATCACGGAAGTGTAAGTTAAGGGTCAATTTTCACTACCGACATAAAGAGAAAGGAAGTTGTTTGTGATCACGGTAGTCAGTTTACCAAAAAAAAAAAAAACAAGCAAACAAAAAGTTACCCCTATTGATATCTCGTTTTGTTGAAACAGAATAACTAGACCTATCACGACATTCAGTAACTTAACCTTAGTAATCGCCCTTGGAAAAGAGAACGCCGTATAAAAAGCAAAATCTTACAAAGTGCAAAGTGCATTGACCCAATAAGATCCAAGCGAATTGACTTACTCGCCCCCTACTGGTACCTCCATCGATTTCCAAATTTCCTTGATTTCCACTTAAAGGTGGTTTTGAATTACCATAAGCAAGCAAAAGACGGTAATGCTTTCCTTAAGCAAATATAACCGCGTAAACAAATGCAGTATATCCCATTTCTTGTTACATTCAGTCGATACAAAAATTCTCCCATTTGCTTATCACTTCTCCAGATTTGAAGCGGTGATTTCACCAATTAGCCAAACATAACAGCCGTATAAATATCGTTCAATAGCCGTGAGAATTATGAGGTACAGTCAGTTCATGCAATACTTAGAAACTCGACAACAGGATAATTTGCTATATTTTTTACACACCCAGAGCAACCAAGGTAAGGATCGGTTGGACAAGGATTGAAACTTTACTAAAAGTTGGGCCTGCCCAACTTTTTCACGTTTTAAAGCTATGCCTGTAAAAATCACCAAAAAAATATTATGGTTAGTGCTTCCTGATGAAATTTGTTAGATATCTGCTTTATACAGGGGCACCCAACGACGGTTTCCTTCGAAGTGCATTGAAAAGTCTTTTTAGGCTATCCAGAGTACTTTTAGATCTCTAGAAATGCATTCTAAGCGGCGCTATAAAATTTGTATCTGTTCGGTCATCCTAGGAGAACTTGAGGCTTTTCGAAATTACAAGGGCTTCAGTGATATTTTCCCGAAAATTTTAGATGCACTTGAATGTTTTACGAATGTGAGAATTTTTCTTTTTCCTCTCTCCATCAAATTTTTTAATCCGAAAATTTTAGGTTTCCTTTTTCTACGAAAATTAACCTAACACAAGTGGTAAAATATGAAAAATTAAACCCCAGAAAATCGTAGGGAATTTTTTAGATAAGCTTCGAAAATTGTAGCTGAATGGAACGCTCATCTAGAAACTTTTAGCCGTTTTCAAGCAATAGAAAATTCTAGTCAAAATTTGCTTCTCCGGACAGACATTTTACAGAAAACAGTCGTTGGGTGCCCCTGTTTATAACGCTACAGGGGCATTTTGTGAACAGATAAGGGCACTAAGTAATGACTTCAGCACAGAATTGAACTAAAACTTGGTTGATTGTCGACAAGTTGATTGGTTAATTGATTGATTTATTACCCGCTGCAATTGCCTTCAGTTACTCATCAACGAAGTATTGCTTGATTCATCACTCACTTACTAATCATTGACCGTTTGTATCCCTTTACAGCAAAAATGAATTTCAAAGCATTCGCCATTGTGTTTTTGGCAACAGTTCTTCTCCTCTGTCAAAACACCCACTCAGCGACTTTGAGAAGTCGAAGGTCCGTTGTGGGCCTTGCAGCTGCGGGATCGATACAAAGGTGGTCCAAACCTTGTCACCCGTTCATGTTCTTGATGAATGGTGTACAAACCTGACGACACATCTCAACACAACTTTGGAAGGATTTGTAAAGTGAAGTATATATAGAGAATACTTTATAGAAATTGGCGTATTGATATTTTTACGCACGAGTTGTTGACGTATCATTAATCGAACGAGTGAGCACAGCGAACGAGTGAGATTTCTGTTTAAAAGACAACGAGTGCGTAAATACCGTAATGAGGCACTTCCATGTGGTATTGTGTTTTACCTTTCCCAAGTCGCGCGCGTCTTATTTTCGCTTTGCTCGTTTTAGGTACGTCCTTATTATGCTATCTGGGAGCCTGGCACAGGCTAATTATATATACACTGAGACCAGTCATCATCATTTTCAAATCTTTCCAAATGCTCAAGTTTGCCGCTAGTACACACCGCAAAATGACAACAAAACGAAAGTATCAGCTATATTGGTAAAAACATTTGGTTAAAAATATAATGAGGTAGGGATATGAGAGTAATCCAAAACTACAAGGGCGCTTTCCATTCAACAAAAATTCCGGTATGAAATTTCGGAATTTCTCATGTAATGGAACAGTACTTCCAGTTGCGCAGACAGGGCTGGTAATCATGATTTGGTTATC
>CALNXK010000356.1:0-15000 GCA_942486035.1 Porites lobata
GATTATTTCATGCACAATTTCAAGATTTACGATAATTTTTTCCATTAGAGCTAATTGCTTCCCAGAACTTTTTTGCTTGACTTTCTTAAGAAGTGAGAGTAAGAGAACCTTTGTTAAAATTGTTACAATCTGCATATCCACGGCTCATTTGATCATCACTGGTACCATAATGAGTAAGATGAGACTGACAGCCTGTATTGTTGCTATATTCATAGGAATCTAAGCATGGTAGTTGATGTTAGCTGTGATCCCAACAGTCCATATAATCCCCTGCCATTCTACAATTCAGCAACAACATTTGATCAGCCATGCGAGAGAGTCAAACTTTTGAAGTAGGTTTACATTAACTCATGCCATGAGGGGAGTGAAAATTTGAGTGAAATTGTTGCTGTTCTTCAAGGAGGCATGACCTCTAGCTCTCCAATGCCTGTTATTAATTTGTTATCCTTCTGTAGCTTTTATACAGTCTCCCGCCTCATGAAATTCGTAGTGAGTGCATCTTTAACAGGTGTTATGGATCATGGCCTTAACTGACAGCACAGTTGCTGTTCAATATGGGTGAAAGTGTTAAAATTGCTAATAATATAAAAAAAATCCCTTGAAGACTGACTAAACATCCCCCCCCCCCTAACTGCTCCCCCCATTATCTACTATATATCACATGATACTGGTCCCAGTTTATCAAAAGTTAGAATGCACTACCCATCCGATAAATTGTCCTGGTACGTATTAGGGACTCTAACTTGTTTAGCCTGCTAGCAAGCTGTCCAATTATGGCAAGTGAAGTGAACTGCAAAGGAATGTGCAAGCAAATTGCCAACCCTAGCTCACATTCGCGTCAGTCTTTCGGGGGTGGCTCTCGCATGACTTTTGCCACTCCCTTAAATGGAGAGCTTACTCGTAGACTATTAAGAAATAATTCCACGAGTGTGCTTTGGATATGAGATGGTAGATAGCCAAAGAGGTGCGTAGCATATTCAACAAGTGCGAGTGGAATAACTGTTTTAGTAAAAACGGCCACATAATATCGAGAATTCTCTCCGACTTTATTTGTAAAAACAACCGATTTTCAGCTTGTTTTTAATTTTGACAAATTTGGAGAGCATGGTATAATCGCTCACATACCATGATGGCTAAGCCAATCAGAGCTCTAGAATTGCATTATCCAATGATTCAGTTTTTAATAAAACCCATTATCAACTGGAAAGAGATTTGTATAGTGGACAACACTATCCACCTTTTGAATAACTGGGGCCTGGTGTTTCACTAGAATGCAACTTGTCATTGCTCATTTGAGCAGTTGGAATATGTAAACGTTATGATGTTGTTCAAATGGTGCTTCATGCAAATTGAGCATGATTCGGCTCTGTCTTTTTCAGCTCCAGTAAGCCTGTTGATGTCTCAGCTATAGACCACTTGCCTTCTGTTTTACCACGTGAAAGTAGCGAACGATTTGCCAACAAAATGACACCTTACTTGCTTAAATTAGATAAGGTATGTAATATTACAGAGACCACAGAGTATACCGTAAAATTCCGAAAATAAGCCCCGGGGCTTATATTTTTGAAAGGCCCTTTTTGACGGGCTTATCTACGGAGGGAAATTTGCGTTTCTAAATCGATTGGGCTAGCCTCATAGTTAGACTGAAATTTACCGTTTTTGCTTTGTTTTGCTTTGTACTTGAGGGCAATTTCCAAGTTCAAGCCCCCCCGGGGGGGGGGGGGCTTATATTCGGAGGGGCGATTTAACGGACGGTTTTTTGCGTTCGAGTTTGGGGGGCTTATATTTGGAGGGGTTTATACATGGAGGGGCTCATTTTCGGAATTTTACGGTAATTTGATTGGTGGGGCTAATGTAAGCGCAAGCTGAACTAGCGTCCTTCTCAAATCGACGGCAATGCTTTTTGTCACCCTTTTGTTAGTTTCCCGCACAGAAACGTATATTTATAACACAATGTGTTTGCTTTTAACGCAAATATTAGAAGCACGTTTGTAAATGCAAAAGAAAAGAATCGGGCAAAATTATTGGTGGGGATATACAGTCAACTCTCCAACTCCCAGGCAAAAGTAAATTACAGACGTTTGACTGAAATAAACTCCCGCTATTACGGACTCTTGCTAATGAGGACACTAGCTCAAGGTCGTTACAATGTCCGCTATATTAAAAGGAGTCGACTGTATATCCACCCAGCTCCATGGCTCCGTGATCCCTGCATGTATTATGAATCTATCCTTACTTAAATGCAGCAATTGCTGTTTACTTATCAGGTAATTAACTGAATTAAGTGAGTGGTAAAGCTTTACAGTGTTTGATTTTTTTTCAGGATCCTGTTTGGGCCAGAACCAAGACAATGTTTGATAAAAAAGCAGAAGAAGCTAAAAGATTGTTGGATTCAGGCTGTTATCAGTGAAATGAATTAGCGATTTTTCTTACGCTTAATTTAAAATTGTTAGGTAGCAGCTGGTCTGATATTTGTAAAAAATAGCTTTTATGATCAAGATTAAATGAAATTTGATTGCACGTTGTTGTGAACAACATGCATTTTAAGCTTAACTTATTTCAGCTTATTGCCATGGCTCTATTAACTTGTCAAGTTTTGAAACTTTATCTTTTATTTAACTAGGTCGGTCCTTAATTAGAAAATAAAGAATTAAATAATTGAATAAACAAAGTGTTCCCAGATTCTTGTGCCTTTTTCAAGTTCAGGCTGTGTCACATTTTGTGTCTGTGATGGTGATTAGCCGAAGTGGCCTTCGCAGTAGCCTGTTCCGTTTTTCAGATAGTGGGGGGTGGCGCCTTCTGCCCAGCCTGCGTAGGGTAAGGGGATCGGTAGTCTGCATAGCAGACGCTTGGAAGAAATGGGTGCGAGAAAAAGAAGAATAGGGAGCAAGAGAGTTCTCGCTCTCCCCCTTCCCCTCTCCTTTTTGGCGCGCCTGGAACTAGGCTATCCTCGCTGTGATGAATTGCGGTCGTTTTGCCCGTAAGTCGATTCGCCCGAAGGCGCTCGCTAGGACTGAAGTAGATTCGCCCGATGACATACAACACTCTACAACATGGTGAACCTACTTCTCCGAGATGTTATCTTAGTAATCCTTAGATTCCACAAGTGCAGTTACTGTCTTTCTATGCCTATTCCTATTTCTCGCTTAAAGAACGACAAATACACATCGGGCGAAACGAACCGATACCGCTGTGATTACTGTAGGTAAGCTAGTTGAAAAAGAACTTACTTGAAACACCCCCTTGAAATACTTTAAAAATAACACAAACGAGGGGCAGTCTCGTTAATGGCCTTGTTTTTCGTTGACTATCTCCGTGTTACTGTATTCAATCAAAGTATGACCCTGTAGAGTGGGAGTCATTGGTTCGTCAATACTTGTTTGAGAATTTTTGGATGACTTTTTGAATGTTTATAATAAATAAAAATTACAGGTGGGGTGGGGTGGGGTTGTTTACACTTTTGGAAAACTTGAAAAGATTGGATGTGGCGGTTGTTGAAAATTAAAATATTAAGTGAATTATTAGTCGAGAAGGACCAGATAGTCAAACAACACAACAAGGTGCAGATGTCGACGTGACTGTAGCCGCACTAACGTGTAAATGAACATTTTTCATCACAAGGCTGGTATTGCGATGAAGGGGCACTTTTAGCCACAACAAATTTTAACTGGAATGTTCAATTTGTCGCCTTGGCTTCATCAAGTCTTCTGTTAGTTTTCTTTCAAATGTTGCAGTCTGTTCTCGATCAACCGTGACTATTGCCAGTGTATTGCTATTTGCTACCAGGTACAGTTTTTACGGCCATCTTCTTCTATTTTTACTTTTACAAGTTTCCATCTTGCCCCTAGCTATATGTACTTTCCGCCGTATCAGTACGTGAGTGGCCTTTTGGGCGTGGTGAGTTGAAATTGAGAGCGGCCTGGGAATGTCCCGACCCAGGCTCCTATTCTGTTATCCCGCGAGAAAACAAACATTTCGACGACGTGCGGTTGGTCATGGCGGTACATTTATGGCTTAGAGCAGAAACGAAACCGAATGAAAGACGCACTCATATCACACCAGAAAGGTGCAAAGATCTAGTCCAAGCAGGTAAGAAGAATCTAAGAGCCCTCACGCTTTTCAAAATTGTGTATAACATCCCGTCCCCAGCATCCGCGTTTTACTCGTATTGTTGGACATTCCATATTTTTTAGCAGCATCCCCTGTTAAAAGATGGCTGAAATCCGTACCCTCAGTAATAATCGACGCCCTTTGCAAAATGAAATCCGAAGGGTTAAATTGGTAAGATTTCAGTACAGCCCTGTGCATTTTAATAATATGCATGCAG
This sequence comes from Porites lobata, assembly GCA_942486035.1. Lineage (NCBI taxonomy): Eukaryota > Metazoa > Cnidaria > Anthozoa > Scleractinia > Poritidae > Porites > Porites lobata. Next base: position 4,328 of record CALNXK010000356.1, read on the forward strand.
CAATATACCTTAATCATGCAGCAATAATCACGCAAATAGCAATTAATGTGGAATAAAGTCATAATAAACGTATGGGACTGAGCGGAAATCTTACTATAAATTGGCTTCCTAAGTTTCAGTTCTTTTGCCGGTGTGCAACAAACGCAGACTGCAGACTTGCAGACTGGCAGGTAAATGAGGTAAACATTGTCGTGAAATGCTCTAACAGATTCCCTATCCCTAAACTAGATTTTTAGAAGACTTAAAGTTTAGGGATAGGGAATCTGTTAAGGCATTTCACAACAATGTTTACCTCATTTACCTGCCAGTCTGCAAGTGTGCAGTCTGTGTTTGTCACACACTGTTCTTTTGCTACAGTCTTGGTAATCCATTGGGCTATTCCACCCCTGTACCTTAGGGAAGTTCAGGTCCATTTTGCTACCCTGTTCCTGGGGGTGGGACTCCCATATAAACATGACAGGGGTTCTCGTCATCTTGCGTAGGGGTTTAAATTGCAGATTTTGGTCTCACTTAGGGTGTTTGCGATGGAAATTCACTGTATATTTTCCCATTCAGGCATGCTTAAGGCTGTCCATTAAGAAATTTACCAAAAATGCCTTGACACTGGCCACAAAGAAATCTAACTTTTAAAAAAGAACACAACATCCCTTGCAGGACACAAATCTATTTCTGTTGTTGGTCTCTTGTAGGGGTCAGTTTAAGCTTGAGCCACATCCACAGTGCTCTCCCTTAGGGGTTTAATTTTAATTTTCGAACAAGCATCCCTGTCACTTTTATATGGGAGTCCCACCCCACGCCCTGTTTAAGACAAGAGACCTTTTGTTGTGACCATGATAAAGAGTGCATCTCCCAACCTGGGCTGCACTCCTCTTAGTGAAGGCTATAGAACACTCCTAGGGGAAGGGGTGAGTCTTCACAAGTCATTTCTAAGGGGGAAGCTATGTGTTGGCACTTGAATCTTTGTTTTTTTAGGTTGTGAAACACATAAATAATTTTTGTGTGTTACAACCTAGTAGTTGTCAGTCTGGAAAGTTGCAGTGGTGGGGGGGAGGGGGGTTGGGTCCCAATTTAGATGAAGTGGGCTTTCTAGTAGTTTTTAGAATTTCACTTGTGAGTAAATCAATTATTATTATTATTATTATTATTATTATTATTATAATAATTATTATTAAATGATACTACTCATTTTAGGTATCTTTCTTCTTGTCATTACCACCAGATTAACAGAAGCATAACTTACCTTTATGTTTAAGGTTTTAAGTTGACTGTAGAGAAGTCGGATCAGCGTATCTTCAAGGATGAGGAGTATGCTAGGTAAATTATTGTCTGAGACTGGTTTTATACATGGTGTTGCACTTTTCTGTCAACCTCTCTCAGTAGTAATGTCTTCTTTTATAAACTACTCAATTTATTATGTATACAGCATTCCTGGTGTGGAGATGGCTCCATTAGGCTCCTGGACAAGTGCTCCTAAAGGTGCATTTATTGTTGGCTTAAAAGAACTCCCAGAAACCGATGATCCAGTCACCCACAGGCATATCTTTTATGCTCATGCGTATAAGGTAAGAAATGTACACCAATCAGCCGTAACAGGTTCTGGCATGATGATCCAACTTTAGAAAGTTGTTGATATTATTTTTAATTTCATGAGAGCAGCTGAGGGCAAATACCCAAAATGGAGTTAAATCCAGTAATCTCTCAGTATACATGGTTATTAGGAGCTCTAACCTCATGTAATTGCTCTGTATTGTGATTTGCCTAAAATAGAACCCCACAGTTTCCAACTTTAAAGTCACTAATTTCTTTAATGTCTTGCTCAATGAATCTTTCTTTTCTCCTCGTGACAAAGGACCAAACTGGATGGGCGGAGCTACTTTACAGGTTTGTCAGAGGAGGGGGAAGCATTTATGACATTGAGTTCATGTGTGATGACACAGGTAAGGAATTGAAACCTGAAAATAGTTACAGTCAACTCTCTGTCTTAACAGACACCTCGGTAAAACAAACACCTAGCATTGGTTTGATCCTCCCTTTCTTTACCCCCCTTTATTTAAGTATTGGTCCCAAAGATGTCCATATTAAAGAGAGTTGACTGTATTAAAGATTCACCGTTGTTGCTTCTCAGTGTATGGTTTGTTTCCATTTACAGTATATGAAAGGATTATAATCACAATTTGGTTCCACAAACTCCTCCCAGCTTCAGAATCTCCGGTGCCCTCCCATGGGGATTTGTGGGTGGGGTACCAATATTTTCTTGAACCTCGTGGACACAATGAATAAGAAATATCACTCAAGAGAGTTGCATGTTCAACTAAATCTGATCTCACTGTTGTGTTACAAGGTAAATGTGTGGTTCCTGTGTTTTCTACCATGGCTGGACTGTGTGGAATGGCTGTTGGGGTTATTGCCTGGTGTCACCAACAGTTAAAGTAAGTTGTCTAACTCATAATCTTTCATGTAAATTGTCACTTTTAATAAAATATGATTATTATTTCATCCTTGTGTAGCATTTTACAGGGGTGGGAAAACATCCCATCTAGTTGCGTCCAGGACTAACATGCTAGATTCTCATGCTCAGCAAGTAACTTTTTATGCACACTTGCCCGAGGGCCATTAGATAAGTTATCTGTTATTAAATTGGCAACTATAAGACAAGCAAGCAATGGCCCCAGGCGAGCAAATATGTGAGCTGCTTTGGAATGTAAGTATTTTTGGAGCCCTGGACCAAAATTCCGAGAACTTTTAGCTGATTGTCTTCTTCAAGCCCCGACCTGCAGGATCCCCACTAACAAACAAATAGGCCTATGCCGTCCAATATTTCCTGTATTTTATTAAACCTGCTTGGCAGGTGCTGGAAAAAGGGAAAAAACTGCAAGTTCCTTTCCTGAACTGTATAATTTAATGACACAACAATAGTGTCTGTTTTTCTTTCTAGTCCAGTTGTTGCCCTTCCATCAGTTTCAGCCTATGACAATGAAGAAAGCATGCTGAACTTTGTAAAATCTCAACTGCAAGACATCGCTAAGAAGAGAGGTATTATATGATGTTATTGGCAAAATTTCTTAGAACTTTATTATTAATCTTGTTTTCTCTAATACACTCATTTTTTTTGTAAGCTTGCCAGTGATATCATAATTGGCAACAGTTATTTCTTGCATTTCTAGTTAAAACATTTCACACTCCATCTGACATAAAGGCTTGAGCTAGCACTTGAAAAGTCACACATTAGTTCCTAAATTACAGGGCTCTTTCACTTTCCCTAAGTAATTAGTGACCATCTCCAGCTAATGTGAAACCTAACTAATTCTTTCCACATAGAAAAATGATTATTTCCTCAAGAGGATCCGGACATGACTTTTCTTCCTTGTATGTATTTAAATAATAAAAAGATAATGGCAACTTTTGCAGGGGTGGCTGAAGTTTTTCCTCGGATCCTTGTGGTTGGTGCCTTAGGTCGGTGTGGCAAAGGTGCTATTGAGATGCTTCTGAAAATGGGAATTCCTAAGTATGTCTCACTTACACCTGTATAGTGTGTGCATTTTCTTCTAGTGAATATTATTCTTTCATTCTTTTATAATTGTACACAACTTAAAGACACGCAATTTTCCAGATCATTACATGTCAGTTGTTTACTCCACTGATTTTAACAACAGCTTGTAATTTCTTTTTGTGACGGAAGATCAAATATTGCAGAGTGGGATATAGCTGAAACAAGGGCTGGGGGACCATTTCCAGAGATTCTGCAGTACGACATCTTTGTGAACTGTATATTACTCACTGAGGTACTAGTGTTTAACTTAGAAAATTCCCCACCCCCTCCCCTTCACACTCTAACTACCTGAGATACCCTGTTGAACGTGATTTTTTCTACTTGGTAAATGGTGTAAAAAGAAATTCTGGTAGCATATTGATATGTTGTTATGTTTTTTATGCATTAGAAAATCCCCCCGTTCATTACCAAGGAAATGTTGGACACAGATGAAAGGTAATGCACCTATCAATGTAAACCCCTTGGGAGGGGGGGGGGGGAGTGCGGGCAAGGGGTGGGGATTTGACAAATTTTTAAAATTTTTGGTTAAAATTCCCCAGGGTGGGAAACGAAAGGTCAATCAAAAGTGTCAAAAAAGCCCCCACCCCAGGGGAAAAATCTAAACAAACAGTACTATAATACTATATAAAACGAATAAAAGATCATTTCAAAAGTACGTTCTTACTACTTTTATTTAAGGTTAAACGTAAGTTTATACCTGCCAACTCTCACGCCTTAGGCGTGAGACTCACGCCTGCGGGTTGAAAACTTCGATCTCACGCCGGCTCACGCTTGCGGGCCAATTTCTCACGCCTGATAGAAAAATGTGAGTTGTTGCCGTCTTGCTTGACACAATTCCCAAAAATATGTTAACTCAGACACGTGTAAGGAACGAAAACCATGTGTAAAATGAATAAATGACAATACCTTCCTCGCGATCTCTGATTTTGTGGATAAGCGTTTTCTCGATAACTTCGCCTTCGGCAGACTTCGGACTTCTCCGGAAGACTTCGAACTTCTTCGGAAATCTTCGGAAATGATCGTGTCGTCTTCAAAAATCCCAGCACTCCCAGGATAAAAATCTCACGCTTATATCTCAGAAAAAGTTGGCAGGTATATAAGTTCCGTTAAATTACTCGCTGTAATTAAGTATTTTCTCTCTCCGCTAGCATCTCTTATTTTGAACAACACAATCGCTCCAGGAAGATTGACCGTGCTATTATATTAATGAAACGTAAAATGCTTTATAACATCTGCTCAACATGTCGGAACAGGTCGGATCAGTGACCTGTAAAAAATCCTCTGACTTTCAATCGAGGTTTACAATCAGATGAGAACTTGAAGATAAAATCTTTCTCAAAATAGACATTATCTGTTTAGATGACAGTGTAAAGTATCGGATTATGGCGATTAAAACAAATGAAAACTTCATACCATTCTCTAACAGCGTGACTTTCAGAAAGCCTCGAGGGACGGACTTGGTAACCGCTTCTGAATTGATACCAGGCTTCTATCGGTCAAAGTCAAATGTCCCGACCCTGGGGTCGCTTCACACGATCAAAAGCCCGACAGGGGGATAGTCCTAGACATCAACTCCCCTCCCCTTGCCCGCACTCCACTCCCCCCCCCCACGGGATTTACATTGATAGGTGCATAAAACAACTACTTTTATGTTGGAAACTAGTCAGGATCTGTGTTGGGGGTGGGTGGGGGGGAGTAAAGTTATGTGGCTCTCTCCTCCGCAAAGAAGCCTAAAAAAAAAGAGGACTGAGATGTGTGGACCAAAAACTTCCATGGGGCTTATTTTTCTGCCTATCTCCAACCCTCTGGTGAAACAAAGAGTCCTCTGCTAGGAGAGCTACAACCCCAGACAAAACACTTGAGCCTGACATTTCCATGGATTTTCTAACTCGTGCCATGAATCTCCGCTCAAAGGAGCAAAGTCTGCCCCCCTCCTTTACTTACCCCCTGTTAAATGTTGTTTAGGCTAACATCTAAAAATAGGTATTTTCCTCTAATTATTGTTTTGTGTCCTAACAGGTTTTGTCTGATGTTGTAGCTTTTAGTACCGGGCAACATTATTGCTTTGCAGTATCATTAACCTGGCCCACATTTTTTTTATGAACAGGTCCCTAAGTATTGTTGTTGACATCAGCTGCGATGCAAGCAGTCCTAACAACCCTCTGCCATTTTACGACACTTGCACATCCTTCAAAGAGCCAACTTGCAGAGTGAAACTAAAGTAAGTCATTCCAAGATAGAGTTTCTTTGATGATTAAGAAGACAGGGAAATCTACCATCAGAAAGGTCAGAAAAATTTCCCAGCACCAGATAAGAGTCGAACTCACGACCCTCCGCGTTCTGAGATCGTACACTCTAATCACTCAGCTACTGGAGCACTCTATGGCGAGTTGTTTGTAATTTAATTACGACTTTTGAAACTAGTTTAACAGAGTTGTTGCTATTTTTAAGGGTTTGAATTGGTAAAACTACCGTAACGGGTAACTTGAAGAAAAAAATCGCAAAAAACTAATTGTTATGTTGTCTTGCTTTGTATTTTTAGCAAGTCATCAAAGCCCTTAGATGTTGTTGCCATTGATCATTTTCCCTCCTTATTGCCGAGAGAAAGTAGCACAAGATTTGCAGATGACTCTACTCCACATTTGCTCAAATTAACTCAGGTGTGCTTTGACTATCTTAAAATACACCAAAAGTAGTTTTTCTCTTTATTCCCGGGCTGTGGTGATGAATGGAAAGTAAAACATTCAAATAAGCCAGGATAACTTTTAGGTTTTGGGGCTTTTCTGTTCTCTTGAATGAGCTCGTGGCTTAGCTTGGCCTATAGGCTGGATGACGTTCAAATTATTGCAAGGGACTTAGGTAAAAGGTGACCGATAAACTGGTCTGCTTTAAATGTACCTGAACGCCGGCAGTTACGGCGCGGACAGGATATAGACATCAAAGAATAAGTCCACACCAGGGTGTCATAACTCGGAAAGGTTATCGCTGGCATTGAAAAAGTCTTCAAAACCGCTGAGCCTGAGAAACTTCTCGGGTACGTGTATTGTATGGGGTTACTCTCCGTAGCGGGCGGGATTTAGCTAAGCGTGCCGAGGTGCTTTTTGTTTCAGCAGTACAGCAGTGAGAAGAACGGGTCTTTAACCCCTGGAGCCGCCCCAGCGGCCTTACCGCTAGTTACTCGTATACGCGCGCAGTGCTGAAGAGCATTCCACCCCCTAGCCTGTGTACAGACCCCTCCTCCCCTCAGGAAGCCTATGTGTTCTTCGAACTCCTAGTTTGGGGAGAATCATTGCGTCGGAGAGTTTTAATGTCCGTGATATGAGCCAGTCATCTTGTAAGTTCTTAGGAATGATTTTGTTGCTTTGCTTTTCACAGGTTGATTCTTATCCCGTGTGGGTGAATGCCAAGAAAATGTTTGACCTAAAATCGGCAGAAGCCGAGGCTCTCCTTAAAAAATAAGAAAAACAACAGATGAGGCAACGCTATCTTCGTTAACTGGAACATATGCATCAGAAGAAGATCAGACGCAGCTGGCTTGCGAAAATTAAAATGGTAGAGGCAATAAAATATTTGACGTCCACACTGGCGTTTTCATATGAGTTACACGTTCGATCACTGGCCTATACGGGGAGGCTCTACTCGAAAGGACTACCTTTTTTACGCTTGGGTATATATACCTGGATTTTTGAAACCCCGGGTTGGCAAAAATATCAACTCATTCTACTAGTTGGCAATTTAAAACAGGGGCACCCAACGAGAATATAGTTCAAAACCACTTAAACATAGCATTTTAAAACGTGTTTTAGTATTTAAACGGTCAATATGGGCATATCTTTATCCCCTATAAATTTTTCATCTGTTCGGATTTCCTAGCTGAAAGTCTAGTGATCCGAAAATTATAGGGATCAAAACTTACCTGTTCGAAAATTTCAGCCAGAAAAAAGGCTCCCGAAAATTCTAGGTGACCTTTTTAGTGTAAAAATCCGTTGAAAATGGGCAATTTTACCATTTTTTAGATGTTCGAAAATCCTAGAAGAGGCAGGCAAGCAAGTAATTTTATAACAAATGTTCCGAAAATTCTAGATCTCAAATCGTCTTCCGAACAGATATTTTCCGAAAATTGTCGTCGGGTGCCCCTGTTAAAACAATAAAACTCGTTCAAAAGCCGTTTAAAAGCGGTTATCTGACGCCGGGCAGTAGGTTAATGGTTCCCAGAAGCATTCCAACGAGTCCAAATTTAAAATGACGCAAATTTTAGAACATTAATTTGATTCAGTAATCTGTCTTCGTGAAGTTTCAAACTGCTGACATTTCAGTCTAGAAAGCAAGAGAGGGGGCGTCTCCAAGGAAATCGATGGTTCAGTCCTCGTGCCAGTATGACGTCATGTCTCGCTTCGGTGACTTTTCAAAATGGCGGGCATAGTCGTTGTTGATGAGGAGGATAAAATAATAGAATTTCTTACGCTTATCTTGCTTCATTTTCTTAGATTTGGCGATATTAAGATTCCTATTGAAACAGAAAACCGGTACATTGTACTTATTTTGAATGAAACCTTCGGAGGTGTAATGATTTTTTAAGATTCCTTTCGATCGTCGAGCTTGAATGTCGAGCAGTCATATCTACCGGTCACACTTTCGAGGGCCAGTGCACAGCGATGTTATGGTGTCTCGACTCAGCAATAGGAGGTTCATCTAAGGACATAACAGGCTTTGAGTACGTGTAATCTCAGGTCTTCATTGTAGATGGTTCATCATATCAATCCCTTCAGAGTTCGTTTAGCGGCATGGCGGAAAAGAGGTGAGTGATAATATCTTTTGTTTCAATGCATTTCCCTGTGTAGGGAATACTCCTGTAATTTTCTAACTCATTCCCGAAGGAAAACAGTTTTGTTAAATTATTATTTTTGTGTAAAGCACGTCTGGATCTATGCAGCTTTGTGCATATTATTGTTACCAAAATTAACTAAGTGGGCTATTCAAAATACCTTTCCACGAGCAACTAGTATTGTCTTGTGTCTTGGAGCCAATGAAATTCATTAGTAACAGAGGCATTTAAGGACACCCTGTTCAAGACGCTTAGTAGTGAAATTGTTAATAGTGTTTTAAACTCATGAGCTAGTACATCAAAACCCATTCAGGACAATTCAGTTAGTAGTGAAATTGTTAACAGTGTTTTAAACTCATGACCTAGGACATCAAAACCCATTCAGGACAATTCAGTGGCAAATTACCATTAAAGCAGAATGAGGGTTTTGCTTCAGATTGTCAAATTATAAGCTTACCCCAGGATTTTTGTCTGGGAGTTATTGATTTATGACTGAACTTGCTTGGTGTTGAGAACTGTTAGTCCTAAATGCTCTGGAAGTATGACTTCCTTAGACTGTAATATTGTAAGATCTGCATTGACATTTTTGAACGATCTATTGGGTGGAAACCGTTGAGGAATCACATGGCAAGCTACAAAAGGGATTTTTTCTCTCAGTGCCACCCAGAGGCGATGGTTCCCCTCAGTCAAATAAGCACAGCCAGTGTGCAGGTCACAGGAAATAATCAGGGGGTCTTGAAATCCCTTCTTCAAAATGAAACACCTGACTTGCTCCAAGTGATTAAAATCATTTCCCAGCTTTGGTGTCAGTGATCTGTCAAATTCTCCGTACTCCCATAATTCTGTTGTTTTTACCATTTGATAATCATATGTTTGGTCAAACAAATCAGACATGTAAGATTTGGCACACATCCTTTGCTTTTTATTTTCAGTGGGCTCATCAAGTCTTTGGAAAAATAATTCTTCTGAACTGTCTAACAGTCTAAAATCACTTTCAAATTCTTCATCACTATCACTAGAGGGCAATGTGTCCTTTTGTAGGGCAGCAACCGTTTCTTTAAATGATTTATTCTGTGGTGATTGCTCAAAGGATAGCTCTTCAGCTCTTCGTCTCTCACACTAATTTTCAGTTGTCTTGGTGGGTCGTGTGTTGGCTTACTCCTTTTTTTTTTAATTTTTTAATTTGTTCATAATTTTTTTGTAATTTTTTTGTAATTTTTTAATTTTTTTTGTAATTTTTTTTGTAATTTTCTTATTTTTTAAATTTTTTAACTTTTTAATGTTGTATTATTTTTTGTAATTTTTTAAAAATTTTTTTAATCTTTTAATTTTTTAAATGAACACTAGTGAGCAGCACAAAGCAACGCAAGGATCTTGTTTACTTGATTTTATTCCTCTGACCGGTTTCCTCTGATGACACAGACTTCATCAGGTAGTATAACAAGATAGAGCCAAGGAACTAATTTTATACCTAATGATTAAGACAAAATCATGTGCCTGTAAGGGTGTGAACAGCAAAAAACACCCACAAAATATGCGTGCAGGATATTACTATAATCCTGCATTACAAAATTTGCAATGTTTAATTTTGGGGCTCACGGATTTAATGTTAAATCCGTGAGCCCCAAAATTAAACTTTGTACACTTACAGGAACGTGATTTTGTCTTAATCATTAGGTATAAAGTTATTTCCTTAGCTCTATCTTGTTATACTCCCTGATGAAGTCTGTGTGATCAGACGAAACTGCTCAGAGAAATAAAATCAAGTAAACAAGATTCTCACGTTGCTTTGTGCTGCTCACTAGTGTTCATTTAAAAAATTGAAAAATTAAAAAAAATTGAAAAATTAATAGCGGGGTCAGACCAAGATGATGTATTGCTTAGAAAGAAGGTCTGACATGATATACATATGTAGCTTGCTTTAGATTCATCAATTGAATCTTTAGCATGATAAAGGTCATTGTGAAAATCAGTTTTATTTCCAGTTTGCTCATCTAGAAAGTTGCATGGTACTGCAAAACAGTTGTTGAATACATTTATGTTGTGTTTATTGCAGGGAACGTCACTGGAAAGACAGACTAGCTTCATTTCTGCACTGCGAACATTGCACAATGCATGGACTGACCTTTAGAATGCCACGCTGGGCGTCACTTCGAGACTTTGATCAACTTTTACCTTTTGCAGGCTTATGACCCCTGGATGCCAAACTGGCATAGTGTTTATCACACACCCTTAGATGTTTTACATTTTCCATGTCCCCAATAAGGTATTGAGGGCTACACTTAATTTCATATCTTC
>CALNXK010000356.1:20000-87500 GCA_942486035.1 Porites lobata
AATGGCCGGCAGTTCTATATTCTCAGTAAATTTCACAAAATCGAAAAATTCCATATATATCAAGCCATCAATCGTCTCTAGCTCAAAAGCTCTCATAGCGGCGGTTTAAATGTTAAAGCCCGTGGCTGTTTGAAATCGTTTCTTGTTTGTTTTCAAACGACTTGGGATGGATCGAATCGACTTTGGATAAATTATTATTTTATCAGTTTGTGGTATGAACGAAACGTTTTTCTTCTCGATAAAGTTCACTCAACAAATTTAGAAAAATTCACTTGACTTTTCACATGTGGAACGAACTGACTTTTTTGTGGAACGAACTGACTATTTTGTGGAACGATCTGACTATTGATTGGAACGATCTGACTTGGAACGATCTGACTATGGAACGAAATGACCGTAAATCCTCGAGGTGATTCACGAAAGATGCTGCATTTTCCAGGGTTGTTTTGGATATCGTTGTGTCAGGTTGTGACGAGGGTACACCAGCCAATAATTCTTCCATGGCGTGATTGAAGACATGTAGGGCGCACGCTATTCTCGGGATAAGTTCTGGCGTCTTTGATTTGGGTGGCACTTTCCCATCTCTGATGGCTTCATTGACCTCAGCCACGAACTCGTCCATTTTCTCTCTGAGTAGCTCCTTCCCTTCATCGTCGAAGACGAATTCAACGCTTTCGTCAATTCCATTTATGCTCGAACAGTTCAGAGAAGTCACTGACTACCTCGGTGGATAACTGATCGGCGGCTGTCTGCATTTCAGTAAGGGTCGGACGAAAGGCAAGGGGGGTGGCAAGAAGGATTCTGTCCACTAGGCCGTGTCCTTGATCCATGCGTGCGATCAATTTGGCAGCGTTGACCAGTTGCGTGGAACCAAGGAGACAGAAGGGCGTATTTGGAGGGATCACTCTGGTTTCCTCTGTAGAGAAGTGATATGAGCAGCGCTCGCCCGAGAAGAGTTTGCAGAGAAGCTGGACATCTCCGGTAGCGTTGTCTTCATCGGACATAAGAAGCTTGTTTATGATGTCGAAGACCTCTGGAGAGAGAATCATTCCTTTCCTCTTATTCGCAAGAAGTTTGACCAGTCCAGACGAGGTGGTCTTGCTAATGATGGCGTCAGTGAAGTCTAGATTTTCCAGTGGATCCTGGGCTGCATACTGGATAGCAGAAGATTTTCCTGTATGAGACAAAAGTAACATATTACAATTTGATAGGTAGCCTGATCAATAGAAGCTCTTTTAGTTTTTGATTGAACCGACAGCAAGAGTAAGTGCGGAAAACATATTGGCGTGCTGAGGGCAAGGTACTACGAGAAGTACAAGTGCATATAAAGAACATTCCAATTGAACTTACCCGTTCCGGGATATCCCACAAATATAGTAAATATGTTTAATGGTTGCTTGTGTGTGGTGATGTTAACTTGAGCGTTGTTGGACGCCAGTATGAATCCTGTAGTTGTTAGCAGCGAAGGAATAAAATATCCTTCGCAGCTTCCAACGGAGACGGCCTTATTCTTTACGAATTGATAAACGTCTTGGTTGGGAAATAGCTTCTGGTACGGAAACTGCACCGAATTCAGCCGTTTCTGAAGGTTGATCCATGTCTGTTCGTGCTGTTTGTTGAGTTTGGATACAGCGTACATTTTGATGTTGACGGCCAGAACGATTATTATGAACTGAAATTAGCCTGGACTGAGCAGGGAATAGCCCTTAGGGAGTAGTGCGGGCCGCCTTTGTTAGTGAACTTCATAGTATTGTATGGTTTGAAATAAGTTATTGTGTGCCACTTACAAGGTAATTGACTGCCCTATTCAAACGGACCCAATAGAGAAGGTGTGATATAAATGATTGAAACCGAGATGTAAAGGTTTTTTAAGACGCATGCCGAATTCAATGAAGGCAACAAATTCGTGTGAGGATTGGTAGTGTCGGGCGGGATTTTTTTCATTGAGAGGAGATTTTATTAACTGGAAAGGGCGGCGTACTTTATGAAACCTATTAGAAACGTTATTAGCATATTCAGTGAAGTGAAGTGACATCGATTCATTTGGTGTGATATATAATCGACAATTCCCGTAAAGTGAAAGGTCTGCGATAAGTGGAACTTATATTTTTTGCGTAATAGACATTGAAGTATGGACGATAAAGGAATACAAGTTGCAATAGGATCAAAACGTAGAAAAATCAATGCTGGTAGTCAAACAACAACATTAGAAACTCCAAAAGAGGAACGTGCGACGCAGTGCGGAATGTCTCTCACAGGGAGCTATGGTCGCAACTGCGAACACAAGAAGTGGCGATACGACAACCTGGTAGCGCGAAAGCAGGACAAAGAAATGCTGGTACACTGGTTAATGGATGAAGGGCTGATGGCGAAGGAACGTTCGTGTCCGATGTGTGCTGGAGAAATGAGTTTGACGAGGTGCGAGGATCGATCGGATGGTTTGAAGTGGGAATGCAGAAAGCAAGTTAACGGTAAAAGACACAAGGCAGAGGTATCGATTAGGAAAAGAAGCTGGTTCGAGAAGAGCAAGATGACCTTAGAAGAAATTTTGAAGTTGACATATTGGTGGTGCCATGATCTTGATCAGGCGCAAATAAAACATGAAGTAGGACTTGCTGAAAGCACTGGGGTGGATTGGGACAGCTTCTGTCGCGAAGTTTGCGAAATCACTCTACTGGAAAACAGTGACAAACTCGGCGGAAAAGGAAAAGTCGTACAGATCGACGAAAGTAAATTTGGCAAGAGGAAATACCCCCGAGGTCATCACGTCGAAGGCCAGTGGGTCTTTGGGGGAATCGAGGAAGACAGCAGGAAATGTTTCCTGGTGGCAGTGGAAAAACGGGACGAACAAACACTACTGCCCATCATCCAAAAATGGATTGAACCTGGAACTATTATTGTTTCTGATTGCTGGAAAGCGTACTCGAAACTTGAGACACATGGTTATGAACACCGAACAGTTAATCACTCAGTAGAATTTGTGAACAAAGACGGTCACCATACCAATAAAATTGAAGGTCATTGGAGGCATGCAAAGTGTAAACTACCTAAGTTTGGCGTTCGAAAGCATCTTTTCTCGACATATTTGGCGGAATTTATTTGGAGGTACATGCACCGCGATGAAGACTTGTTTAGTGTATTTTTGAATGATGTAAAGAAAGTGTATGCCACCAGTACAACAAAGCGTTAACTTTTCAAAGCATGTTACAAAATATTCCAATTGGCCACTCCAGAAAATACCATAACATACCATAATGCTTTTTGATTGTCGCCCCAAAGTTTTGCATAAGCATTGTCTTCAGTTTCTCTTGGGAGTTAAAATGGCCCCAAGAGAAACTGAAAACAATGCTTATGCAAAATTTTGGGGTGACAAACAAAGAACATTATGGTATGTTATGGTATTTCTGGAGTGGTCAATAGGTGTGCAAGGAATATTCGTGTCTCGCTCAGGTGCGTTTGACTCACGCATCTTGGATGTATCAGACACTATGAGCGTCGTGAACATTATATATACCCGGAGTTGCCGTTATTAAAAATAATGTTTTGAAATAGATTTTATGATGTAACTAAGGCAAAGGAAATTGAATATATTTGTTGTTCATACGATTTGTGCACTCTGTTATTTGCGACTGAGTAAAAGAGAGGAGCAAGTGTAGCGTGTTTGTTTCGGCTCATGGATGAAAGAACGAGTTATGTTCACGTGTAGCGCGCTAGTTTTGGCTCATGCATAAAAGAACGAAGGTAGGGATTATTCATGTGTAGCGCGAGCAAATGAACAAGCAAGGTATACAGTTTAGTGGTTCGAGGACTCGGAGGCTCCTCAGTCGGCCTAACTATTTATAGAACGAGTATGGAATGTAATTTACGTACTCGACAGCTTGGTGGACAAGAACGGGAATAGACACATTTACTGAAATTGTCTTTCGCGCAACACACTTTAAGAACGTGTAATACATAAGTACAAAAGTTTTACTTCACTCATCAAGTTCATGTCACGTTTATTTTGCTTTTATTTCACTCATCAAGTTCAATTAACGTGTATTTTGCGATCATACATGTATGTAAATTATGTCGACTGCGGGACTGCGGTAGCAAGGATCAACAAGGTCAACACCAACGCGCACGATGCAAGCGGCATATTTCGTGATGTTTATTTACAGATATTAGGTAAAGTATGTCGACTACGGGACTGCGGTAGCAGGATTTGATGAATGATATTTCAGTGGCCGGGTATTCTGAAGTTGACATATTGGTGGTGCCAGGATCTTGATCAGGCGCAAATAAAACATGAAGTAGGACTTGCTGAAAGCACTGGGGTGGATTGGGACAGCTTCTGTCGCGAAGTTTGCGAAATCACTCTACTGGAAAACAGTGACAAACTCGGCGGAAAAGGAAAAGTCGTACAGATCGACGAAAGTAAATTTGGCAAGAGGAAATACCCCCGAGGTCATCACGTCGAAGGCCAGTGGGTCTTTGGGGGAATCGAGGAAGACAGCAGGAAATGTTTCCTGGTGGCAGTGGAAAAACGGGACGAACAAACACTACTGCCCATCATCCAAAAATGGATTGAACCTGGAACTATTATTGTTTCTGATTGCTGGAAAGCGTACTCGAAACTTGAGCACATGGTTATGAACACCGAACAGTTAATCACTCAGTAGAATTTGTGAACAAAGACGGTCACCATACCAATAAAATTGAAGGTCATTGGAGGCATGCAAAGTGTAAACTACCTAAGTTTGGCGTTCTAAAGCATCTTTTCTCGACATATTTGGCGGAATTTATTTGGAGGTACATGCACCGCGATGAAGACTTGTTTAGTGTATTTTTGAATGATGTAAAGAAAGTGTATGCCACCAGTACAACAAAGCGTTAACTTTTCAAAGCATGTTACAAAATATTCCAATAGGTGTGCAAGGAATATTCGTGTCTCGCTCAGGTGCGTTTGACTCACGCATCTTGGATGTATCAGACACTATGAGCGTCGTGAACATTATATATACCCGGAGTTGCTGTTATTAAAAATAATGTTTTGAAATAGATTTTATGATGTAACTAAGGCAAAGGAAATTGAATATATTTGTTGTTCATACGATTTGTGCACTCTGTTATTTGCGACTGAGTAAAAGAGAGGAGCAAGTGTAGCGTGTTTGTTTCGGCTCATGGATGAAAGAACGAGTTATGTTCACGTGTAGCGCGCTAGTTTTAGCTCATGCATAAAAGAACGAAGGTAGGGATTATTCATGTGTAGCGCGAGCAAATGAACAAGCAAGGTATACAGTTTAGTGGTTCGAGGACTCGGAGGCTCCTCAGTCGGCCTAACTATTTATAGAACGAGTATGGAACGTCATTGTAGGCGAATCGACTTGTAGGCGAAACGACTTGTAGGCGAAACGACCGGTTTCCTAATTTACGTACTCGACAGCTTGGTGGACAAGAACGGGAATAGACACATTTACTGAAATTGTCTTTCGCGCAACACACTTTAAGAACGTGTAATACATAAGTACAAAAGTTTTACTTCACTCATCAAGTTCATGTCACGTTTATTTTGCTTTTATTTCACTCATCAAGTTCAATTAACGTGTATTTTGCGATCATACATGTATGTAAATTATGTCGACCGCGGGACTGCGGTTAGCCTGAGTATCAGGCCTTCCTACGGGGCTAGGGGAGAGGAGATTTTTCCCCTTTTCCCCAGAAACGCCTGATACTCAGGCTAGACTGCGGTAGCAAGGATCAACAAGGTCAACACCAACGCGCACGATGCAAGCGGCATATTTCGTGATGTTTATATACAGATATTAGGTAAAGTATGTGGACTGCGGGACTGCGGTAGCAGGATTTGATGAATGATATTTCAGTGGCCGGAATAGCGATATTAGCCTAGCGTTTTGTCTTTCTTGGCCTCTGTTGTTCGCCGCTCGATGGCGTCCCAAGCTAATCTGCAGAAGCAACGCGAAGCACTCACCCGTTGCTATGTGACGTCACACTTGCACGAGGAATGGGTCAATAAACGTAATTCGAAAACAATAGAGTCGCCCCTTCTCTCCTGGGCGCGTCAATGTTTACGTGACTATATTTTTTTCCTCACAGTTAAACGTATGTTTTTATCCTGAAACTGAGAGAAAGTGTAATCTAAAATGATTGTAAAATCCATATCTAGGTGCCGGAAAACTATTAATTCACCGAAAAATTGTTATTGAGAGAAAACAACTTTGCAAAGAATGATCTCACGCCATAGCCCGCACAGCTCGCGGAGATGACAACAACAATACTCACCTCTTTTCCTTACTATCGGTTAACAAATTCAAACGTTTCCTCTTAAATTTCCTTATAAAACACATGGTAAACGTTTTATCGTGTACTGCCGAGTTATGAATGCACTCAGGAGACTCAGGATTGCTAAGCTCACAACAACTCGAGGAATTACGAATAATTTATTGACGTCATCAGCGTGCTCAATAGGAATATGAAGCACGCTCGCGCTATTGAATTTGATTAGGGGAATTTTCTACCTAGATGTTATAATACATTTTGTATATACAGTCTAAAGATGAGGAATCTCTAGTCAAACAAGCTTTTTTAATGTCATTCGACTTACACTGCCAGAATGGCAAAAATAGCTTCCACTCTCATTTAATGAATCTGTCAGAATACTTTAAGCCTCCTGACTTTAACCCTGATTTATTAGATATAGCTATGGTAAAAAGCTATGCACGTTCAATGAAACAGGAATTTATCTCATATTGGAAAAACACCCTTCAACATTCTCAAAAACTGGAATTTTATAGATCTTCTAAAACCGATCATACCAGTTACTTAGACTTAACAAGAGGAACAGCTGGGAGAAAGGCTTTAGTAAAAATACGAATATGTAATCACAAACTGTTGATAGAAATAGGCAGATACAATCGAACTACAAAGGATAATAGGCATTGCCCTTTCTGTGGATGCAATGTAATAGAAGACGAAGTTCACTTTCTTTTTCAATGTCCTACATACTCTTTGATTACGAATAAATTTTACTATAAAGTCAAGACTTTGATTTCAAATATTACCCAGTTACCTATAAACGGTTTGATCAATGGACTGATGAACTCTTCTAATTACTTTATCAATCAATATACAATTCAAAAAATATATATATCAGCTTGTTATGATGTTCGTGACAAATTATTATCAAAGTAACGTAATTGCATGTCCTGTGTTGTAATTGTGATTCCTAGGTTTTATACATGTAGTTATTGCTCATACAGATCAGTTCCATGTTGTGTAAATAAGTGTATATATGTATGTTAGTTTTGAAACGCTCTTTTGTTCATTTGTCTTATAATATTGTTTAGTTGCTTCAAGACAGTTTTATTTTTAGGTTATAGAACGTGATTATATTAGTCTTTCTAGGAACATTTTTTAGGTTTCACGCTTACGTCATGGTGCGGTACTTTCCGGCTAGGAAACGCGTAAAGCGTCAGTTTTACTTGGTTAACGCCGTAAGCATGTATACTCTATTATAAAAGAGGCATTAACGCAATACTAGAAATTACAAGTTATCCTGCTATCATTGAAGTTGCTATCACAAGTTATTTTGCTGCTGCTAGAGTGCTATTTTTTGCTACTTTTGGTGTGAGTCGTCGACCAAAGTAAGTCTTTTATTTTCTTATAGTTATTTAGTAATGTAATTCGCGGAGCTATGGAGTGTTACAATATTTCATGAGGACGGACATTGATTTGAAGATAAATCTGCTGGAATCAAACAGAATCGATCATTGTTACTATTACCAAAGTATTTTATATAATCTAGTTTAGTGTTTTTAAGATACGTTTTGTTCAAGCGGAATCACTACGATAGTTTTCTGATTGTTTTATTCCTGCATGGTGAGAGTTAAATGTTATTGTCTCGGGCCCGGGGGGGGAGGTACTTTAGGAATTTCTGGGTGGGGATGTGCTACTGGGACCCTGGAACCCTTAACCTATACCAGTGCTAGTTCAGCTGAATTTTGCTACCCTATACTAGAGTAAACTCCCCAAATCCCCTCTATCCCTGAATAGCTGTTTCGCAAAACTACTGAGGTCATCAGCACAGTCTAGCCAAAACAAAACCTTATACCACAATCCCTAGATAAAGGGCGCTTTCCATGTAGGAAAAAATACCGGAAATATCGGTGGGAGCAAAAGTGGAATTTCCGATTGGTAAAAAGTTGTTCCATTTGGTCGTAAGCCCCGGTACGTCGCGTCTGAAGAGAGCAAATGGAGGGAAAAGCGTGTCAGCAGAAAAATTGCAGGGATTATATTCAGCGAATATGAGCCTCTGAATAAATTTACTAGATACTCACCAATTAATCCAAGGCCAGGGCACTCGTGGTGCAAAAGTGCCTCCATTGTGGGGCCAGCAAGAAAACAAACCGTGCATTGATACATGAGCTCAAGGGAAGCCATTTTGATTGTCTAACTGCTGGTCGTGACAGCTTTTCTTGCCGTGGACCTGGAACTGGTACAAACTGAGAGAAAGGTGTAAATTTCAGGGCGGAAAAATGTAATGAGCATGCGTGAACTTTTTTGCCCAGATCCCTTGGCCGGGTTTGAAAAAATAGCGGGATTTCAAATATTTTATCGCCTTAAAAAAATGTTCCACTCAGTACCTGGAAAGAACAGGCAATTTGTCTTCAAAAGTTGCAAGCTGTGGTTATAACCTTGTCGTTACTTAATTTTCTCGAGGAATACCTCATAGTAAAACGGACTTTAACGACATTAATCTCCTTGCGTTGTACTGGAAATGTGCATGCGTAGGTCCGATTTTTTCAAGATGCATTCACAAAATGTGTTCATATAAGGAAGTTCCTGGATATATAAGGTCCGGAGCTCCACTGTGGACACAAAAACAACATATCTTTGGACAGTGATTTGCCCAAAAAAATTAACACTTGCCCACAATGTGTTTGAAGTCACTGAACTTTGTCGCACTCGAGCTGATATTTTAAAACCCTCGCTCGATCGGACACTCGTAGTTTCGCAGATCACTAAAATATCAACAAAATCCTCAATGTAGAAGTTATTGCGTTGATATGTGGGGAGAAAAAAGGTCAATCTGTATCTAGTAGAATCTTCCCAAAAATCGGTTTCAAAGCAACTACAGTTTTTTAAACTTGCTCGTTTCGCTCAGATATATAAATTTTGCTTTGTGTTGTCAAGTTGAACACGCATAACATCTGTCAAAAACCTAGGCGTAAGTAGGATTTCCTTCAAACAAAGTCAAAGTTACATTATTTCAAAAACTTCTTGCTGACAATGAAGAAATTTTCTGTATGAAAACAACCTACCTAAAGATCTTAAAAGCAAAAGATCAGATGCAACTTGGCAGCCAAGCCATGATTCACCATTTATATTTGAAGCTTAACTGGTCCACGCGAGGGTCTTCGTTTAAGCAAATTAAACTCAGCCGATCATTAGAAAATACAGAAAATTGCAAAAATTGTTTGTTTTGCTCGCCTCAGTCAAATCCAGCTGCAGAAATTGTTTACGGGAAAAGAGTCAATTGTTTTGAAGTCACTGCCGGCAGTTGTCGTTCTCTACTTCACAGCGAGTGAAAAGGACAATTTGAGTACAGAAAGTTATTCTTATAAAGAACAGAAACTTTCACAGTGCACTGGAAAACAAAACTATGTAATGAAAAGTGAAAAAAAGACTCTGATTGCTATTACTTGAGCAGCAGAAGAATGATCCTGAGTAAGCTTGCTGGCCTTCTATTTCCGAGAAAGTTAAAATAAGCGCACAAGTTTGTTCACTCTGGTGCGTTATAACAGCAATATGGTTCTTTGACTGAAGACAAAGATAAAGCTGGTTCTGCAAAGGTAATAAATCTGGGCGTGTAAAAAAAGTAACCGTAACTAGAGGGTCTGAATGGGGGGGTCCACTTGTCGGTTGTCGGTTAAAATTCAGTAATTTTGTCGGTAGTCAGTTAAAATTTTCCATCTTTGTCGGTAGTCGGTTAAACGTTTCGATTTTCGTCGGTTGTCGGAAAATCTCAGTTAATAAGTAAAAACGCCTGTTAATTATTATTAATATTTTTATGTATTTCACCCACTTTTCAAGATTTTGATCCCTAAGGAAAGAGTAAAACTTTCAAGAATGCATCATTGGATTGTGCCTAAACCGTTCATTAACTCTTGTTTTTTATGCAACATGATCGTTTATTTCATCATTGTTTTCCATTAAATGAATATAGTACTGATAAAATCACCAAAGCTTTTATTGTAAATGCCAACTTGGTTTCCCTGTCGACTACAGGGCACAGTAAAAAGTAATTAATTAATTAATTAATTAATTAATTAATTAATGGACTCAAGCCTTTTGGATACTTAAATTATTTTTAGTGAAAAACTGCAAGGGGTGACAGGCTGCACATCTATCCCTCTTATGTTTTGGTTCTAATAACAAGCATGTCCTTTGTCATAATTTTCCTTTCTCAAAGAAATAGCACCTTAGGTGGTTCTTTAAAATTTTGGCAAGGTAGTGGTTGGTTTTGTATGAGATTCCACTTTTTCATTAAAGCTTCCTTTTTATAGACACTAAGGGCTGGTATTATGTCACGAAAGGAAATATTTCACTTTTTTTCTTCCGGTTGTTTTATTTCAGGAGCGCTGCCTTCCTTTCTGTGAGTTTTACTTCTAATAGCAATTTTTCTTTCAAAATTGTGTGGCTAGCCTCTGTCCATCAAGCGCTTTTGAAATCTGAAATACTTCCTCAGAGGAGTTTGTTCGTAGGATTCTCAAGGCTTCTCGTTTGTCAAACAGGCGCTTTAACAATTGGTGTGTGATAAGAGGTGAAATTGTATCCACTGTAAGGTTTCCGTTTCAAATGCGTCTTTACCTCAAGGATAGCTTTTTCCCATTTTTTCGCTGAATGTTGTACCTTGGTATACAACCGTTTCTGAAAAGAATGTCTCATTTTAAGATATTTCGGCCGTGAATTTCATAGGAGGGCATGTCAGTTTACTTGTTCCGCGAAGAAAGCTACGATGTCTGGTTTACTTATGTCCCATATGGAAAAAATGTCATCTATGTAGCGTTTTCAAACAGTTGGTTTAAAGACGGTTTTGCTTAAACTTTGTGTTTCAATATGTGCCATGAAAATGTTGGAAAGGAAACTGCTGTCTTTGTGCTCATCGCGGTACCGTGGGTTTGTACTGATAGTGCTTTACATTAAACGGGAACGAATTTTCTTTGAGGATTAATCTAAGTAAGTTTTTCCACCTTTGACTTTTCAATAAAATTTATAAAGTCGGTAGCATCTTTAAGGTGTGACTTTGTGATTTTGATATTGGCTGTAGCAATGTACCTGTATCAACAACAATAAAAGGAAATTCTTTCCCTTAGGCCATCTGATGAGTCATAAATTTAAAGAGGTTACTTCCTCGAGCTAACGGTTAGAATAAATACAAAATGCTCCTTTTTTTGGAAACAAATATTGATGATATCAGCCCATGTCGGTAGTCGGTTAATATTTTTCCTGTCGGTAGTCGGTAATTTTTTACTCATTTTGTCGGTAGTCAGTAATATTTTTTGACCATTGTCGCTAGTCGGTTAACCTCATTCACACCCTCTAGGATGTCGCAAACAGATTAAAAGTTTACAGAGCTTCCTAGAACGCATTTGCAAAGCTTTGAAAACAATCTAAAAAGATATCCTAAAATAGTTTTTGAAGAATATTGGAGAAAGCCGGCGATGGGTACAACAGATATCTAATCTTTAAGAACCGAATAAACCTAATTTCTATATACCTAGACCACGTTTTAGCTATAGGACATTTACATTTACATTTACATGTATTAGGTCGGTAAAAACCGTTAGGTTATCGCACCAACGTAACCGTACAATCGGAAGTGGCCACGAGATCTTTCACATGTTTCTGATGTAGGTTATTGCAAGTAGCGCGTGTTTCTCTCCTCCTCACTATATATGCCTACATTGATATATCCTAGTGCAATGAAAAATATTTAAATACAAGGATTGACCGAGCCAAGCAACGTGGGCCGTCTTCATATTTTCATGAAAAATTTCAGCTCCGTTAACCAAATGAAATTGTTCACGTTTGCACGAAAGTAGACTCGGTAAAATGACTACGATTTTTTTTTGCTATTAAGCTTGGCTTTGAAAGTTCTTTTGACAGTAACTTCATTAGATTGCATGCATGCAACAATTCGTCCCTTCAGACGTCGCCTCATCAAAAAGTGGGCATACGGGGTAACAATTGCTGGTGACTGGGTTTTTAACTGTAATGTTATCAACCGCCACTTTTATAATCAGACAACGATATGGAGAATGGTTATATAGGTATTACGTATGGCAATCACTCATTTGTTTGAGTCAACTGGTTATCTAGTTTGTTTCATACTCCTCCATTGTTCTAAAATTTCTGGGTGGAGCGGTGAAATAATTATTGTATGTGTCGATCAAAAAGTATAGGGCCGATTTGTTTTTTGGGCTGATTGACGAACAAAGTTCTAATTAAAAAAATATGGGGGTAGACATACTAAGCGGAAGATGATAAGCAAAGGAAATTATTCAAGGTTAGCTCACTCTTTAGTGCAAAATTTTCATATTTAAAACAGTCATGTGCAGATAATTTAAGACCGGAAGATTATTCTTCGCCGGAGTAACACTGTCCAACGCAGATGCCTTTTACAAGCCTAACTGATGATAAATTTTTCAAATATAGATGCATATTTTTCCCATCGCTTTATCAGAGTAGACATCCAGCAAAGCATTTTGTGAAAGGTTAGTTATTTAAAAGAAGAAAAACAAATAGTTTTAACTTTGGTATCATACAATTGAGTATTTCTTTAAGAACCGGATATTTGTATGACCTAAGTCCTGCTTAGACCACTAGTGCAAACATTCAGAGGACCTTCAGATCTTTTCATGTGGTAGAGGTACACAAAGACTTTTTTCTGTAGGATATCTGTTCAACGAAACTCAATATTGTCTGTAGATTCCTATAGCTCGAGATAGGTTTAAAATTCTTAGATGAATGTTCCATTGTTTGTCTCAGTTTCTGGAATTCAGTCTGTTAATGTTTCTACGATTAACTGAATTTCGGTTTTTACCTTTCTTTTCCCAGGTTTAGTCATCATTCGTAAACTTGAAGGACTACCGGAATTTTTGGCTTTCTGAAACAATAACGGAAAGAGGTATTCGGAAAAAGATAAGCTTAGAACGCGCGCATTTTCAGAGCTATAAGAGCACTCTTACTAACTGAAGTATTTGGAAAGAACTTTTATATATCTAAAGCTCGTTAAAACGAGCACATTTTGCAAGTCCCTTAGCCCACTGTTATATCTAGCTTCCACTGTATATTGCCTTATAAGCTGCTGTCGAGCTCACTATAGACGTCAGACCTAATTTCCTTCGTTAAGTCGTAAGGTTTTATTAATTTGGCGGAAGAACTTGTTGCGACCCGTATTGGAGTTACAAGACAAAAAACATTGAAGATTGAGTTTTAAAATAAATGGTGGCAAATTCATTTGACACGAGCTACGTCACATAAAAAATATATGTATGGAGCTAACATGACAAGACGTTCGGTTGACTTTGAAATTGGTAGAAGATAACTGACAATGCAATCGACTTTTTCCATTCTCACTATAGATAATTGATTGTCTTAAAAGGGTTAGCTGAAATGGTCAGTCATTCTTATATTCAGGTGAACAAGCGCCGGCGTCAGTTAGTTAATTATTCAGCTGAAAACTATATATCAAACATTTATATTATCGCCCTCAGTTTTTAGTCAACTGATTGTAATGTCCCCTCACACGCCTTTGATATTTTCTTCCACAGGACAAAGCAACTAACCAACCAACCGAAAAACTTTTAGTTAAGGTGAGCATTTTTGCATACTTTTATCAGACAATTACAGATCAAATAATGTTTTAACGGAACTTTAATCATATACAAGTTAAAAAAATACAATTTAAAGAAACGGTTCGTGTTTGTTTAGTGCTCGAATGATAGACCGCGCGGCGATATAACCATTGTGAGTGCCGATCAAGTAGGGTCCATTTAATGTGGGCTTATTGAAAGAGGAAGTTCAATTTAACAACTGAAAGTTTAATTCAGAACCTTTTTTTAAGGTGGTACGTATATTAAGGGGAGAAATGATAAGCAACGGCAATTATTCTAGTATTTTATCTTAAGTGCAATATTTCCCAAAACAGTTTTTCAGATAATTTAAGACCGTATTAATCGAGCTCGACGTTATTCTTCGCCGGAGTAACATCCAACGCAGAAGCCTTTTACAAGCCTAATTGATATTTTGCAAACTCGTTTTCCGCTTCGTCTGTGGAGGCATCCAGCAAAGAATTTTGTGAAAGGTTAGTTACACACAAGAAGGAAAGGAAATGCATCTCCATCATAGAGTTGAGCATTTATATAAGAACCGCATATTTTTTTAAACCTAAGTCCTCACTGTTTAGGACATTCATATGACTTTTGGAGCTTTTCAAACATGTGGTAGGGACCGGCGCAACGGTTGAATTTTTTTTCTCTAAAAAAGCTATTCGAAGAGGCACAGAATTGTCTGGAAATTTCTATAGCTCGAGAAAAAAAATTTCTAGAGAAAAAATTTCCATTCGCCTCAGTTTTTTGAAGCTTTAAGTTCATTAAATTTTCTACGATTTTCTGAATTTGGAGTTTTGACCTTTAACTTCCCAGGTTTAGTCATCATTCGCAAAAAAGGACAACTAAAATTTTCGCCTTTGGAAGAAACAGTAACGGAAAGGGGTATCGGAAAATGTTGACTTTTCAGTAAACTATACAAAAGTATCAAAGATTTTTAGAACAGTAATAAAAAGAAGGTATTAAATTCGCATAGACTAAAGGAGCTCTAGAATTACAAAACAAAAAATTTTATAGTGCCTCTTAGAAAGCATTTGCAAAGCTTTAAAAAAATCTAAAAAGATATCCTAAAGTGATTATAATAGGATTTTTGAGAAGGCTGGCTTTGGGTATGGTGGGTTGTTTCAAGCAGCGCCATGTTTCTCTCGCTCCTCACTGTATATACCTACACATAAATGCTCGCAAGGTTTAAATACAGTGGAACCTCGCCTTACGACCACCCCGTTTATAAGACCACCTCGTTATTACGGCCACATTCTTTCAAACCAAACGTAAAAACCATTGACTCAGTTTATTATTTTGAAGACCCCGTTAATGCGACCACCTCGTTATTACGACCAGGATTTTATGGCCCAACGGTGGTCGCATTAACGGGGTTCCACTGTACAGGGATTAGCCGAGCTGAAAGCGACTTAGGCTCTCTTCATTTTTTCATATGAGAAATTTCAGTTCCGTTAACCGAGTGAAATTGCGCAACTTTTGCATTTGGGAAAAGAAAGCCTTTTGGACTGAGTTGCGTCCATAACTGCGATGATCTTCTTTCATGCATATAATTGTTTCAGTGTATAGTTCGCATCTACGTAGAAAAACTATGATATTTTCTTATCAGTAGCTCTCAAAGTTCCTTGACCATTCGCTGTTCATAATTAAGAGTTTCCTTTTTATGATAACCTTCATAGCCTACAAAACAGGAAAACACCATTAAACTTCCTTTGTTTCAGCAGAGATGTAAGTAGAACAAAAACTAAACCGTTTGTCCCAACAACCGATACTGTCGATCAGCGTCCTAATGTATCTCCATTAGTGATCTTTGCGGAACTAACTACATCAACCTTCTTTGTCCACGTTCTTAATTCAAATTTTTTTCAAATTCTTCTGAAAGGTAGACAAGCAAAAGAGAGATAAACGGAATTAAAAGTGTGAAGCGAAAAAAATAACAAGCCATGATATCATCCAAGTGCGTCACCTGGCTCGCTGTATTCCTTACCATTTGTTGCTATAAGTAACAGTGAACCTTACCTATCAATCGTTCTTTTTATTAAAAAAAACGCAGTCTTCCTACTCGTGCCAAATTGTACCTGGTCATAAAGCTGACCATAGTTGATATGTTTGTCGGAGGATTTTCTCACTCTTCTACGTATACCCTACTTATGCGACATTGTGAAATTTCCACACATTATAAACCCTGGAACTGATTAACAACTGGCTTTCTCTTCGACTGGTTTCCTCTAACCTCTCTTACAAACATTGCAGTAATTTCATTGGATCAGATGTATGCAAAACATCGTCCTATACAGCCCTTTAAGGCATCGCCTCATTAAAAAGTGAGTCTACGGGGTAACAATTGCTGCTCTTGTCTGGTTTTTACTTAAAATGTTTATTATACTAATCCTTAAAAATCGAATGTTTAACCAAAGTCCTATATTTAGCACATCTAGTGGACCTTCAGTTTTCCGGTCTCACTATGGACATTTGATTGTCTTAGAAGGGCTAACTAAAATAATAGTCACATTTTCATTTTGGTGATCAATTACTCCCTATATACCAAACAGACCTTCAATATTTTTAAAGAGCGAAATAAAGATGTTAAAAAAGTATTAATGTAATAGATTCAAATACAATTTTAGCCACAGTTAGATTGTTAGTTAGTAGTACCCTTTGCATTTTTCCACGAACATTTTTTGCTCCTGATGTAATAACATAATGTTTTAAGCTGTATACATCTAGCCGGATTTTTGAAAACGTTATCGTCAAATGGACCTTTTCCGTCCAACAGTTTTTTTCAGCCAAAAACTATATCCAAAGTAGCTCATTATAAAAACTAAGAGTGCAACCATTGCTTTTTTTTCTTCTCCTCCTTTCCTGATCTCCTCCGTCGCTCTTTCTTTTTCTCCTTTCCTTTTCCTTCGTTACTGTGATTTTGGAGCCGTGCTCGGGCTTGAGAAACCTGCCTTTTGACGCCAGTTTTCAGTCAAATGACTGCAAATTTCCTTAGCTTGGTTTTCCAAAAATCAGTTAGATATACTATAATATATTTTATCAGCAGATGTAGAGCCATTTTCTTTGGAAATGCTGTAAATAAACCACCACCATAATAATAATAATAATTAATAATAATAATAATAATAATATTTATTATTATTATACTCAGGTGAACGAGCGCTGACGTTAATTAGTTTTAAAAATATTCAGCTAAAACGACTCGAATTTAATGCCCTCAGCTTTTAGTCAACCAATTTGTTCTAATCTCCCCATAAACGTCACTGATATTTTTTCCACAGGTGAAAACAAGGGTTTTTACTTCAGCTTTTGCGAAGGCAATTTGAAAAACTGTAAGTTAAAGGTGAGCTTCCTAATTCGTCGAATTATTATTCATGTATCTTCATTACTGTTTGTCTCACCTCCTACTTTTCTTTCCTAAGTAATCAAACTTTATTCAATTCAAATTCTTTCTAAAGGTAGACGAACAACAGAAGAGAACGGGTAAAAGTGTGAAGCGAAAAGGAGTAAAAGAAAACAAGTCATGCTATTTTCTTCATCCGAGTGCATCACCTGGTTTGCTGTAATCCTTACCGTGTGTGTTGCTATAGTAACAGTGAACCTTCTATCAATCATTGTTTTTATAAAAAATCGCAGTCTTCGCACTCGTGCCATGTACCTAGTTATAAGCCTGACCGTAGCTGATATGTTTGTGGGAGGATTTTCTCACTTTCGTCTATTTCGAAGCCTCTCACTTCTCTCATGCGACATTGTGAAAATGAACTTAAGCCAGGAACTGAATGTGATAATTGACTTTCTCTTCCTCTGGTTTCCTCTGATCTCTCTAACAAACATTGCAGTCATTTCATTAGATCGGATGCATGCAACAATTCGTCCCTTCAGGCATCGCCTGGTCAAAAAGTGGGTCTACGGGGTAACAATTGCTGCTGTCTGGGTTTTAATTGCAATGTCGATTACGGCCGAGTTAATAATTCTACAATATAAAACATTGTCTAAATATGATTATTACGTATGGCAATCATACTGTTGTTTGTGTCTTTTAGTTATCTTTGTTTCTTACTCTTCCATTGTTGCTAAATTTTTGTGTGGAGCGCATCCCCAGCACCATGGTGCAGCCAACAGACAAAGGAAACTGACCGTAACATTATTCATAATGACTATCGTATCCTTACTGACGTGGCTACCATATGCGGTTTTTATTTTTCTTAATTTTCAATCTAGTATCATATTCCGTTCTTTCCAGGAATGCAAACGTTTGGTGTTTTCTTTAATCATTCTATATTTTATGAACTCGCTTGTTAATCCCATCGTTTACACAATCAGAATTCCAGAGTTTAGGAAAGCTCTCCTGGTGTTATTTAAACGTCAACGAAGACAAAATGCCCGAGATATTCCTCTTCTTGCGCTTTAATGTACTTTGTTTAACACTTGGAGGCCAACTTATGATTTCGTCATCTTCATAAAAAACAAAACAAACAGTAGTTGGTTGTATACTATTTTTGCGACCTTTAAAGTTCAATAAAAAAGTTGTAAATAAATGTTGTGGTGCAATTTTTTCCTTGGTTCAAATGCTTTTTTAATTCCTTTGTTTTAAACTCTGATTCTCAATCGTACATAACCATACCGCAACACAAAGGAAAACAAAATCTAAACCATTGATGAGTTGAACCACAGTATTTCGTCAAATAAGAGCCCGTAAGTATAGTCTCGTTTATCTTTTCGTTACGTTTAGTATGCTTTCAAAATGAAAAGATATCCTTTACATTTCCTTGTTTAGAGTTAGTCATTATGATTGTGGTCGAAAAACATTAAATATATCCATTATGTACATTTAGCGCAGAAGTTGTTTAGTTCTTAATTTGTTATTTCACAACGCGATATCTACTTTAATAATGCGACTTGTTTTGAAGGTAAAATACCTCTGTTAGTAAAATCAGCTTTTTAAGACACTTCAATAAAGTTGCTATTTATATAAACAGGATTTCTCTACGTTCTTATCTGTGTCTGGAATATCACAGGGAATGGGCCAGAAAAATGCTGAAATGGGAAAAGCACACTTCAGTGTCCTAAAGATGGAAAAAGTCAGAAGATTGTTAAAAGTGTCTCTTTTTTTCACGCCAATTTTAGGAGAGGATTATAACAATGTTGTTTTTCCTCGTTGAGTGGTTAAGGACATTTGTATACAGCTTGCCACATACATTCAAGACTCTTTCTGCCACTATTGTTGAACATTTCCGAGTCTTTTTTTGAGAGATGATAGATAGCCAAATCTGGGAAGGGAAGTCAATTGAAAAACTTTGAAAATCATGGATGAATGAAGAGTCATCAAAACTATTTAGCCTTTCTCGAGAAATAGAAATTTGTAAAGAAGAGTTTTACTTCTTCAAACATATATTTTACATCAGAAAACTTTCCCCTGATAAATGAGGATGGAGACATATCAAATAGTCTGGATTGAATATTGTCGTCACTTTAAACTAAATCCAGTAAATCCATCTTGTCAGTTCGTGTCCTTAAACTGCGCCATCATTGGTGAAAGGTTCTTAGTCGTTCAAACATTGGAGCGAACGTCTCTTCAGAAGGAAGAATAGTGATCCTACCAAGAAAGATTAAAACATGAAACCGTTTTAAGTTATTAGTCCTTCATATGGATAGCGGGTCTGAAAAATCAAAACGTTTTGGTCCAATTTCATCACACTTTCATACGCTGACAGAACGTCGCTTTTACAGACAAGTCGCTTTTAGGACGCCTTCTCCCACGTAAGTTTAAGCTCTGGTCCCTACCGTATAATCCTGGTTGTAAGCCCTTCTATTTGTAAACACTGTGAAGAGATAATTTATTGTTATTCAGTTATTTTGCTTTTGCTGATGGAAATGTGAAAGGCCAATGTGGAAATCATTTGTTCTTTGGTCTTGACTTCTTTTAGCCGTAAACAACCTGTTGATTTATTGAGCGTTAACTTATTTGTCAAGTCATAATTGTATTTGGTCTTCAGAGTGTAATCAACCTGTAAGAGGCCGTTATCCACCTGCGTAGCTTTTGGAAGTAATTAATGTTTCAGGGCAAGCTTGGGTTTCCACCAATAGTCTTTTAGAAATGATTGTTGTGTTCTATAATTTACCTCGCTAGTGCATGACCTAATCTGTATCGCGTCATCAACTTAGAGTATTTACACCGGTGTTTTGTAAGATTTTCTTTGGTTATGTTCCTGACTCTACCCGCAGTATAGTCTTGGATTAAACTTCTACATTGGAGCCAAGTTCTGTTGTAATCATTGTCTCAAGGGTATTCAGCAGGCGTAAGAGATTCCGTGCCTTCCCGTAGCCAGCGAGTGTCCCCAGGAAAAGGCCTTTCCCAGAGAGTTCTAGAGTTTTTCCCCGTCCGTCAGTTTACCCTTTTGTGAAGGCAAAACCTGTTTCCACACTGGTGTTAAAGTGAAAAACGTGTTTTCACACTGGTCGAGAAGAGTGGCAATTACGCAAGGAATACCAGAGGCAAAGAAACCTTACAGAACAGGATGTAACCCCTTGGAGCAAGAGAGTACGCCCAAGTAAGTCAACTTAACTTGATGCCGAAGTTTTTCTCGAGAAGAAAAGAACCTTACAACCTAAGGAGCCGGAGTAAGAACCAAAGTACTCCGAAGTCGAAGGTAGACGCCTGCGTCGAGTGCGATTTGCCTTTCGACGAATCAAAAATTGCCCCAGAATTGAGGCGTGGGCCAGTTGCTAAAGAAGGAACTAGTTCAGAACCGTTGGAACCTTCTCACAAAAACTCTGTAAGGTTTGACAAGACAAACTTGGAACCCGAGGATATTAGTGTAGATTCCGATAGCGACGACAGTCTTAGTGCTTTGGACCCACGGCGCCTCAGAGCTCTCGTAGAATCTGAAGAAGAACTTTATTCAGAAAACGAGAGAGAAAAAGAAAAAGAACAGGAGAACTGTACGGATAACATTTTTGCAACAGGTAGTCAACAGGTACCCGCGAGTACGTCACCTGTTGCAGGTAATATATCACCCCCTGGTAGTAGATTACCCTCCCCGACCGCACCGCTAGACCCTACATTTATAGAAGAGCCAGAAGTGATAAATACTACACCAATTGTTACCAATTATACTGCTGGTGGACAACAGTTACCGACTATCAATTCACCTGCTGATATTTATAAACATTTCTCACGTAAACGTTGCGAAGGAGGATTAGGAGTTACTGCCCCTCGACCTAGTGAACCATTCTCGGACTCTGATCCTACCGACGATTCAAGTTCAACCAGTATGGATGGAGAATACATTCGTGCGCTAACTGAACTAACTCAAAAGCTCCTAAATAAAGACGTAAACATAAACAAATTCCACGGTTATGAAAATGAGGACATAAATCGATGGTTTGAGAAATTGGAACTAGTTCTGGACTCTAAAGGAATCAGGCTGGATGTCCCTGCCGCAAGAACACAGCTTATTAACAATCTTGCTGGACCAGCGGAAACGTTTATGTTTGAGTTGCCACCAGACGAGCGTAGAGACTATGACACTTTAAAACGAGCCCTGGTGAAACGTTACTCTACCAAGGACCGCGCATGGGTTAAACGACGTCGTTTAGTTGCTCGCCGTCAAGGCCCGAATGAATTACTATCAGACTATATCAATGATATGCATGAATTGTTCAGCGGACTGAATATGGCCGAAGTGGACAAAGTGACATATTTCACAGAAGGATTACTGCAACCCTTAAAAACCAAAGTTCTAGAGAGAATGCCGGAAACACTCTTGCAAGCAGAAGAAGTGGCTAGAACAGTCGACTCAATATCGCAGCAAGAAACTAGCACCAAAGAAAGCAGCCAAATTGAACGCCTAATAGAAGCAATTACCCGCAGTCAACGGGTACCCGCTCAAACAACAGGTGCTAACGCTTCACTTAATACTTCACAACAACAGTCACTTCAAGCACAAATGGAAACATTAACACAGAAGCTAAGCGAACTTACACCTACAGTTACCCAGTCAGGTAAAGTTGCCTCTTATTCAGAGCCACAAGTGGGTTGCCAAAGTAAGATTGAAGAACTTACTGAACTCGTAAAACATATGGGAAATCAGATTAATAACTTAGAAAAGAGGATGGACGCACGCATCACTGGTCTCGCACAACGTCAGCGAGAGACTCGTAACACTAGGGAGCGATCAAGAGACGGCCGACCCTATTGTTATGTATGTGGTTTGCCTGGCCATTATCAAAACAGTTGTCCACGACGGAACAACCGTGAACGTGACCGAACGCCGGTGCCCAGGTACGCGCTGCCTGCCCCTGATAACTACACACAATATTCGAGTGGTCCTCAAGCACGACAGCGAGCCTTACCACCGCCTCCACATCAGAACCGAATAGCGGCCTTTCAGGACAGTACTCCAACCCCTTCCAGCCATCCGGAGTTGCCTATATACGACTCTCCCAAATATGACTCCGTTGATTGGGCTTATTATTATGATGATATCCTACCGGAAGCCACAACGACCAATTACCAAGACTTTAACGATGATGACTTCGATGGAGACTGGGATTATTATTACGATTATGAACCAGAAACCGAAGCTAGCAATAGTCTAGAAGAGTTAGATGGAGCATATGAAGAAAGACAGCCGACAAGTGTCTCTACCTTGGTCGAGAATTTACACAGTGCAGTAACCGCTGACCAGCTGTTGTTGCCTCCTTTTACGTTTGAAGAGCCCTGTTCTTCTTCGTGGCCACCCGAAGCGGCTGGTTTGTTACTTGAAGAAACACGGGCTGTGCCTAACCCGGTGACTGAGTTGTCGCTTGCCAACTTTGGGAAGAATCCTGAACAGCCTCAACAAGGACCAATACTGGTGCCACACCTCAATTAGATGCCGGTATGAGTAGCTTGCCGCCAGTTACTGATAAAGTAGACGAGGTAGCAGACAGCTTTGAGATGGGAACTGGATTTGATCCACCCGTCCCGGCCACTAATACGGTGCCGACTGTAACGGCCATACGTCGTAAGACTGCTGGCACCACAATTTTGGGGCACTATCCTCCAGCCGATCTTGAGCCAAAGGCAGAACCAGCCATGACCTACCCGCCAGCACCAGTTGATATCTTGCCACCCCCCCATATCCAGGTGACGTTGGCGTAGATCCGATTGAGTATTTTGGGCTTAACTATCTCCAGTCAGAGTTATCAGGTTACAATAAAGTAGCTCCCAGGGCGCCTCAGCCACCAAAGACACAAGATGTAAAGCCGCAGTCAACAGCCACTACTCATACTACCCCGAGTTCGGCTAACCAAGCTCCCGGAGATACCACCCGATCTCCCTATGAAGAGTTTCCCACCGGTAACCCAGTCCCTGTACATCCTGGAAACCAGCCAAGCAACCCAATCCCTGCTCAAAACGTCAAGGCGACGGCTGTGACTAAAGTCAGTAACCACGTAAACTCCCCTCCTACGCAGTATACAGACAGCCGTATTGTGCCAGCATTGAGCTCTCAAGCGGCTACCAAGGCAACACAGGGTAACCAGTCAACGCCTCCCAACGCCGGTGTTAGAGGGCCCGCTCCTAACAACGGACAGCCTCCTGCGCCCTGTATGACGGAAATAGCCGCTAATTCTACCAGACTGCGTCCACCGGGAGAACTCACAGTCGACGTATGGATAAATGGTAAGCCCACACGTTGCTTGATAGACACTGGAGCAGCTGTTTCGGTACTCGACACTAAACACCTCGAGTTCCTCTATGACGGTAAACCACCGCCTCTCCAGCCCAGTGCCTTGTCTTCCATCAGAACAGTCAGTGGCCAACCTGTGCCTATCCGCAGAACATTCTCTGCTAAAATTGAGATTGCTGGAGGTAAATATCCGTGTTTGTTTAAAGTAATAGACGGAATAGAATATCAAGGAGTCCTCGGTCGAGACTTCCTGTATCCCCATCGTGCAGAGATCAGCTTTGCTTTCCTGACAATGGAGTTAAAGGAACCTCCCTCTGTAATGTTTTCTGAGGATCTAGCAGCTGTGATAGCTCCCACTACCTACGTTATTCCGCCTAGAAGCGAAGTAGTGCTCCCAGCTCAAGTTACGGGAAACACCTCCCCTGGCGTCATTGGTCTGATAGAATCAGTCCCCCGATTGGTAGAGAGGTATCAGTTACAGGGAGCGGCAGCTTTGGTAAAGATTGCAGATGACCAGACGGTACCTTTTCGCCTTATAAACCCGACAAGCTGTCCAGTTACATTGCGCAAAGGAGCCACACTAGGCATGTTTTCAGAAGCAGATGGGAATCCTGACCTGTCTCCCGTACGTACTCCTGCCACCAACCAGCCGACCCCAAACAGTTTAGATACAGTTCCAGTAGATTTCAGCAAGTCTGTACTCACCCCTGAGGAACAGGTCCGACTACGATGTCTATTAAATGAATACAGAGACATATTTGCCGTCCAACCGGACGAACTTGGTCGCACCAATATAGTTCAGCACCACATCGAGACTGGTAACCACCCACCTATAAGGTCACGCCCTTATAGGGTACCACATGCTCAGAGAGAGGTTATTGATAAGCACATTGACGACATGCTGCACCGCAACGTGATCCAACCATCAGCATCTCCCTGGGCCAGCCCTGTGGTTTTAGTGCCCAAACCCGACGGTTCATCTCGGTTTTGAGTTGACTTCCGCAAACTCAACAAGATAACAAAGAAGGACTCCTATCCGCTGCCCTTAATCTCAGAAAGCCTGGAAGCCTTGGGAGGAGCGAGCTTCTTCTCGTCCCTTGACATGATCTCAGGTTACTGGCAGGTCGAAATGAATTCCTCTTCCAAGGAAAAGACCGCTTTCGTCACTCATTCTGGATTATATGAATTTACCACCATGCCTTTCGGGCTCTGTAACGCACCGGGAACCTTCCAGCGCTTAATGGAGTGTGTCCTTCGCGGCCTCACTTGGCAGATTGCACTAATCTACCTAGACGATGTCTTGGTCTATTCCCGAACCTTTGACGACCACTTACAGCATCTCCGCCTTGTCTTCGACAGATTCCGCACTGCTGGTTTGAAACTCAAGCCAAGTAAGTGTCACTTTGGCCAGAAACAGGTTAACTACCTTGGTCACGTGATCACCAGAGACGGCATACAACCAGATCCGGAGAAAATAAAAGTAGTCCAGGAGTATCCAGTGCCCCGAACTGTCAAGGATGTCCGCGCGTTCATGGGATTGACCAATTATTATCGTAAGTTTGTAAAAGATTTTGCTCACATTGCCAGTCCCCTGCACGATTTGACTAAGAAGGGTGCTGCCTTCCTTTGGACAGAAGAATGCCAGACTGCTTTTGAAACGCTTAAGCAGGCGCTGACAGAAGCACCAATTCTTGCCTACCCTGATTTTACTCAGCCATTTCAGCTAGCCACAGACGCAAGCAATGATGCTATAGGTATGGTGCTAGGACAAAAACGAAACGGTAAAGAGGTCGTTATTGCCTATGCTGGGAGGAAGCTGAACCCCGCTGAGCGCAATTACAGTGTGACAGAGAGAGAAGCCCTAGCAGTTGTTGACGGTGTCCGACATTTCCAGCCTTACCTATATGGAAGACCATTCACAGTTCTGACTGACCACTCCGCTGTACGTTGGCTGATGAACATCAAAGAGCCTACAGGTCGCTTAGCACGATGGGCCTTACTATTACAACAGCATGATTTTACTATTCAGCACCGCTCAGGACTCACTAACGGAAATGCTGACGCCCTTTCCCGTCGTCCCTATGATTCAGTTGTGGCCGCCCTTGATAAACCAGGTCTACAGATCGAGCGTGTGAAAGAACTCCAACGCATGGATCCGTCTTTAGTAGACATTATCAACTACTTTGAAACAGAACGCCTTCCCAACAACAGTTCCGCTGCCAGAGCCATCATGCACACTATTGATAATTACTATTTGGATCCAAACGGTCTTCTGTGCCACCTCTGGGTGCCAAAAGGAGACGTGTTCCAGGTATTAAGTCCCAGCTGGTTGTACCAACCCCTTGCGGCATGAGATTCTAATTGGTGGACACGACGACCCCTTGGCAGGTCACTTGGGTGTCAATAAGACCTACGAGAAGCTACGCGAACGTTATTATTGACCCAAGATGTTCGCAGACGTCCAGTTTTGGTGTCTCTCCTGTACTCATTGCCAGATGAAGAAAAGTCCTAAACAGCGTCAAACAGCACCCGTGCTACCTATCCCTGTTGAAGGAGCATTTGATCGCGTAGCAGTTGACTGCCTTGGACCATTTCCGGTTTCTAATTCAGGTAACCGATATATCGTGGTCTTCTCTGATTATTTGACACGCTACCCAGAAGCCTTCGCAGTACCATCTATTGATGCTCCGACGATTGCAGATCTGCTAGTTAATGAGATTCTACCCCGCCACGGAGCCCCGCGCACTTTGCTTTCAGATAGAGGCTCCAACTTCCTGTCCAGCCTAGTGAGAGAGGTATGTTTCCTTATGGATACAAAGAAAACGTATACGACCAGTTACCACCCACAATGTGATGGTCTAGTTGAACGTTTTAATGGTACTTTGGCCCAGAGTTTATCACATTATGTTAGTAGTTCCCAAAAGGACTGGGACCGGTTCTTGAACCCAGTGCTCTTTGGTTATCGCATCTCACCCTCTGAAGTGACTGGAGAATCACCATTCTTCCTTCTGTACGGCCGTCAGCCCCGCCTTCCAATGGATGTGTCAATGCTTCCCCTCGAGACATCTCCGCATCGATAGCTGACCATCGTGCCAGGGTAGTAGAGAATATTGAAATAGCGCAACGTATTGCCAAAGAGAATATTCAACGTGCGCAACAGAGGATGAAAGATTATCATGATCTCCATGCCGTTCCTGTCAGGTTTCAAGTGGGCGATAATGTTTGGGTTTATACGCCTCGCAACCGCAAGGGTTTATCAAAGAAGCTCGCACATAACTGGCGTGGCCCTTACCGCATTGTTCAATTTCTGTCACCTGTGCATTGCATTTTACGCGCCTTGGATAACCGCCGGGTTTCTACCACTGTTCACGTATCTCACCTGAAACACTATTTCTCGCCAGATACGCGACCAATACGTCAACCTGCAGAGCTTGTCGACGATGCTTATTTACAGGAAGGTGATTTACCAGCTGATAGTTTTCTACAACCTGACGTGGAGGTCCCAGCCT
The DNA here is from genome assembly GCA_942486035.1 of Porites lobata. Taxonomy (NCBI): domain Eukaryota; kingdom Metazoa; phylum Cnidaria; class Anthozoa; order Scleractinia; family Poritidae; genus Porites; species Porites lobata. Next base: position 47,076 of record CALNXK010000356.1, read on the forward strand.
CTGATCCCGAAGAGACAGCAAACGATACCGCGGAGCCTGAAACATGTAATATCTAACCCACGGTTCCTACGGAAACGCCTGCCCAACACGCGCCGTTAACTCGTTCGCGCGCTACTGAGATTCGCGCCCAGGCCTCTGCCGATTCAACAGACGCAAACCACACTGACCCTATTCCCCAAATCTCCGCTGGAAATGACATTTATACTGTCGAGAAGCTGCTTAAACAGCGCACAAAAAATGGACAGCAACAGTTCCTGGTGAAGTGGAGGGGGTTCCCAATGAGTCAAAATTCTTGGGAGCCAGTTACAAACATTCTAGATAAGCGTCTGATCGAGAAGTTCTACAAAGATCACCCACTCGCATGCCGACCGGACGATCCTGATTATCAGCCCCGAGTCGCGACCTTGATTATCAGTGACGCCTCAACCCGCGTTCCGATTGTTGCCGCTCTGTTTTGCGATGAGAGCGAACCTGATTCTTATGTTCGTAGTTTATTTACGTAATTCGCCTTTTGCTTTTCAATTTACAAGTCTTTCTTACTTTTCATTGAACCCCCGAGGCCACTATATTTAGGCTAGTTCGGTTTGTGCCGCGGTTCAGGCACGAAGGCAAATGCAAAATTTTCAAAAAACCAGAAAATCAAATATGAAATTTCAGCATAAACGTGGGTTTTAATATTTTCGATTCGCTGTGCTTTTTCTTGAGTTTTCTCGTGTGTTTTTGGTCGTTTTTTTCTCTAATCAGCTGAGGACAGCTGAGACTTGGGGGTGGGAGGAATGTGAAGAGATAATTTATTGTTATTCAGTTATTTTGCTTTTGCTGATGGAAATGTGAAAGGCCAATGTGGAAATCATTTGTTCTTTGGTCTTGACTTCTTTTTTTAGCCGTAAACAACCTGTTGATTTATTGAGCGTTAACTTATTTGTCAAGTCATAATTGTATTTGGTCTTCAGAGTGTAATCAACCTGTAAGAGGCCGTTATCCACCTGCGTAGCTTTTGGAAGTAATTAATGTTTCAGGGCAAGCTTGGGTTTCCACCAATAGTCTTTTAGAAATGATTGTTGTGTTCTATAATTTACCTCGCTAGTGCATGACCTAATCTGTATCGCGTCATCAACTTAGAGTATTTACACCGGTGTTTTGTAAGATTTTCTTTGGTTATGTTCCTGACTCTACCCGCAGTATAGTCTTGGATTAAACTTCTACATTGGAGCCAAGTTCTGTTGTAATCATTGTCTCAAGGGTATTCAGCAGGCGTAAGAGATTCCGTGCCTTCCCGTAGCCAGCGAGTGTCCCCAGGAAAAGGCCTTTCCCAGAGAGTTCTAGAGTTTTTCCCCGTCCGTCAGTTTACCCTTTTGTGAAGGCAAAACCTGTTTCCACACTGGTGTTAAAGTGAAAAACGTGTTTTCACACTGGTCGAGAAGAGTGGCAATTACGCAAGGAATACCAGAGGCAAAGAAACCTTACAGAACAGGATGTAACCCTTGGAGCAAGAGAGTACGCCCAAGTAAGTCAACTTAACTTGATGCCGAAGTTTTTCTCGAGAAGAAAAGAACCTTACAACCTAAGGAGCCGGAGTAAGAACCAAAGTACTCCGAAGTCGAAGGTAGACGCCTGCGTCGAGTGCGATTTGCCTTTCGACGAATCAAAAATTGCCCCAGAATTGAGGCGTGGGCCAGTTGCTAAAGAAGGAACTAGTTCAGAACCGTTGGAACCTTCTCACAAAAACTCTGTAAGGTTTGACAAGACAAACTTGAACCCGAGGATATTAGTGTAGATTCCGATAGCGACGACAGTCTTAGTGCTTTGGACCCACGGCGCCTCAGAGCTCTCGTAGAATCTGAAGAAGAACTTTATTCAGAAAACGAGAGAGAAAAAGAAAAAGAACAGGAGAACTGTACGGATAACATTTTTGCAACAGGTAGTCAACAGGTACCCGCGAGTACGTCACCTGTTGCAGGTAATATATCACCCCCTGGTAGTAGATTACCTCCCCGACCGCACCGCTAGACCCTACATTTATAGAAGAGCCAGAAGTGATAAATACTACACCAATTGTTACCAATTATACTGCTGGTGGACAACAGTTACCGACTATCAATTCACCTGCTGATATTTATAAACATTTCTCACGTAAACGTTGCGAAGGAGGATTAGGAGTTACTGCCCCTCGACCTAGTGAACCATTCTCGGACTCTGATCCTACCGACGATTCAAGTTCAACCAGTATGGATGGAGAATACATTCGTGCGCTAACTGAACTAACTCAAAAGCTCCTAAATAAAGACGTAAACATAAACAAATTCCACGGTTATGAAAAAATGAGGACATAAATCGATGGTTTGAGAAATTGGAACTAGTTCTGGACTCTAAAGGAATCAGGCTGGATGTCCCTGCCGCAAGAACACAGCTTATTAACAATCTTGCTGGACCAGCGGAAACGTTTATGTTTGAGTTGCCACCAGACGAGCGTAGAGACTATGACACTTTAAAACGAGCCCTGGTGAAACGTTACTCTACCAAGGACCGCGCATGGGTTAAACGACGTCGTTTAGTTGCTCGCCGTCAAGGCCCGAATGAATTACTATCAGACTATATCAATGATATGCATGAATTGTTCAGCGGACTGAATATGGCCGAAGTGGACAAAGTGACATATTTCACAGAAGGATTACTGCAACCCTTAAAAACCAAAGTTCTAGAGAGAATGCCGGAAACACTCTTGCAAGCAGAAGAAGTGGCTAGAACAGTCGACTCAATATCGCAGCAAGAAACTAGCACCAAAGAAAGCAGCCAAATTGAACGCCTAATAGAAGCAATTACCCGCAGTCAACGGGTACCCGCTCAAACAACAGGTGCTAACGCTTCACTTAATACTTCACAACAACAGTCACTTCAAGCACAAATGGAAACATTAACACAGAAGCTAAGCGAACTTACACCTACAGTTACCCAGTCAGGTAAAGTTGCCTCTTATTCAGAGCCACAAGTGGGTTGCCAAAGTAAGATTGAAGAACTTACTGAACTCGTAAAACATATGGGAAATCAGATTAATAACTTAGAAAAGAGGATGGACGCACGCATCACTGGTCTCGCACAACGTCAGCGAGAGACTCGTAACACTAGGGGGAGCGATCAAGAGACGGCCGACCCTATTGTTATGTATGTGGTTTGCCTGGCCATTATCAAAACAGTTGTCCACGACGGAACAACCGTGAACGTGACCGAACGCCGGTGCCCAGGTACGCGCTGCCTGCCCTGATAACTACACACAATATTCGAGTGGTCCTCAAGCACGACAGCGAGCCTTACCACCGCCTCCACATCAGAACCGAATAGCGGCCTTTCAGGACAGTACTCCAACCCCTTCCAGCCATCCGGAGTTGCCTATATACGACTCTCCCAAATATGACTCCGTTGATTGGGCTTATTATTATGATGATATCCTACCGGAAGCCACAACGACCAATTACCAAGACTTTAACGATGATGACTTCGATGGAGACTGGGATTATTATTACGATTATGAACCAGAAACCGAAGCTAGCAATAGTCTAGAAGAGTTAGATGGAGCATATGAAGAAAGACAGCCGACAAGTGTCTCTACCTTGGTCGAGAATTTACACAGTGCAGTAACCGCTGACCAGCTGTTGTTGCCTCCTTTTACGTTTGAAGAGCCCTGTTCTTCTTCGTGGCCACCCGAAGCGGCTGGTTTGTTACTTGAAGAAACACGGGCTGTGCCTAACCCGGTGACTGAGTTGTCGCTTGCCAACTTTGGGAAGAATCCTGAACAGCCTCAACAAGGACCAATACTGGGTGCCACACCTCAATTAGATGCCGGTATGAGTAGCTTGCCGCCAGTTACTGATAAAGTAGACGAGGTAGCAGACAGCTTTGAGATGGGAACTGGATTTGATCCACCCGTCCCGGCCACTAATACGGTGCCGACTGTAACGGCCATACGTCGTAAGACTGCTGGCACCACAATTTTGGGGCACTATCCTCCAGCCGATCTTGAGCCAAAGGCAGAACCAGCCATGACCTACCCGCCAGCACCAGTTGATATCTTGCCACCCCCATATCCAGGTGACGTTGGCGTAGATCCGATTGAGTATTTTGGGCTTAACTATCTCCAGTCAGAGTTATCAGGTTACAATAAAGTAGCTCCCAGGGCGCCTCAGCCACCAAAGACACAAGATGTAAAGCCGCAGTCAACAGCCACTACTCATACTACCCCGAGTTCGGCTAACCAAGCTCCCGGAGATACCACCCGATCTCCCTATGAAGAGTTTCCCACCGGTAACCCAGTCCCTGTACATCCTGGAAACCAGCCAAGCAACCCAATCCCTGCTCAAAACGTCAAGGCGACGGCTGTGACTAAAGTCAGTAACCACGTAAACTCCCCTCCTACGCAGTATACAGACAGCCGTATTGTGCCAGCATTGAGCTCTCAAGCGGCTACCAAGGCAACACAGGGTAACCAGTCAACGCCTCCCAACGCCGGTGTTAGAGGGCCCGCTCCTAACAACGGACAGCCTCCTGCGCCCTGTATGACGGAAATAGCCGCTAATTCTACCAGACTGCGTCCACCGGGAGAACTCACAGTCGACGTATGGATAAATGGTAAGCCCACACGTTGCTTGATAGACACTGGAGCAGCTGTTTCGGTACTCGACACTAAACACCTCGAGTTCCTCTATGACGGTAAACCACCGCCTCTCCAGCCCAGTGCCTTGTCTTCCATCAGAACAGTCAGTGGCCAACCTGTGCCTATCCGCAGAACATTCTCTGCTAAAATTGAGATTGCTGGAGGTAAATATCCGTGTTTGTTTAAAGTAATAGACGGAATAGAATATCAAGGAGTCCTCGGTCGAGACTTCCTGTATCCCCATCGTGCAGAGATCAGCTTTGCTTCCCTGACAATGGAGTTAAAGGAACCTCCCTCTGTAATGTTTTCTGAGGATCTAGCAGCTGTGATAGCTCCCACTACCTACGTTATTCCGCCTAGAAGCGAAGTAGTGCTCCCAGCTCAAGTTACGGGAAACACCTCCCCTGGCGTCATTGGTCTGATAGAATCAGTCCCCCGATTGGTAGAGAGGTATCAGTTACAGGGAGCGGCAGCTTTGGTAAAGATTGCAGATGACCAGACGGTACCTTTTCGCCTTATAAACCCGACAAGCTGTCCAGTTACATTGCGCAAAGGAGCCACACTAGGCATGTTTTCAGAAGCAGATGGGAATCCTGACCTGTCTCCCGTACGTACTCCTGCCACCAACCAGCCGACCCCAAACAGTTTAGATACAGTTCCAGTAGATTTCAGCAAGTCTGTACTCACCCCTGAGGAACAGGTCCGACTACGATGTCTATTAAATGAATACAGAGACATATTTGCCGTCCAACCGGACGAACTTGGTCGCACCAATATAGTTCAGCACCACATCGAGACTGGTAACCACCCACCTATAAGGTCACGCCCTTATAGGGTACCACATGCTCAGAGAGGTTATTGATAAGCACATTGACGACATGCTGCACCGCAACGTGATCCAACCATCAGCATCTCCCTGGGCCAGCCCTGTGGTTTTAGTGCCCAAACCCGACGGTTCATCTCGGTTTTGAGTTGACTTCCGCAAACTCAACAAGATAACAAAGAAGGACTCCTATCCGCTGCCCTTAATCTCAGAAAGCCTGGAAGCCTTGGGAGGAGCGAGCTTCTTCTCGTCCCTTGACATGATCTCAGGTTACTGGCAGGTCGAAATGAATTCCTCTTCCAAGGAAAAGACCGCTTTCGTCACTCATTCTGGATTATATGAATTTACCACCATGCCTTTCGGGCTCTGTAACGCACCGGGAACCTTCCAGCGCTTAATGGAGTGTGTCCTTCGCGGCCTCACTTGGCAGATTGCACTAATCTACCTAGACGATGTCTTGGTCTATTCCCGAACCTTTGACGACCACTTACAGCATCTCCGCCTTGTCTTCGACAGATTCCGCACTGCTGGTTTGAAACTCAAGCCAAGTAAGTGTCACTTTGGCCAGAAACAGGTTAACTACCTTGGTCACGTGATCACCAGAGACGGCATACAACCAGATCCGGAGAAAATAAAAGTAGTCCAGGAGTATCCAGTGCCCCGAACTGTCAAGGATGTCCGCGCGTTCATGGGATTGACCAATTATTATCGTAAGTTTGTAAAAGATTTTGCTCACATTGCCAGTCCCCTGCACGATTTGACTAAGAAGGGTGCTGCCTTCCTTTGGACAGAAGAATGCCAGACTGCTTTTGAAACGCTTAAGCAGGCGCTGACAGAAGCACCAATTCTTGCCTACCCTGATTTTACTCAGCCATTTCAGCTAGCCACAGACGCAAGCAATGATGCTATAGGTATGGTGCTAGGACAAAAACGAAACGGTAAAGAGGTCGTTATTGCCTATGCTGGGAGGAAGCTGAACCCCGCTGAGCGCAATTACAGTGTGACAGAGAGAGAAGCCCTAGCAGTTGTTGACGGTGTCCGACATTTCCAGCCTTACCTATATGGAAGACCATTCACAGTTCTGACTGACCACTCCGCTGTACGTTGGCTGATGAACATCAAAGAGCCTACAGGTCGCTTAGCACGATGGGCCTTACTATTACAACAGCATGATTTTACTATTCAGCACCGCTCAGGACTCACTAACGGAAATGCTGACGCCCTTTCCCGTCGTCCCTATGATTCAGTTGTGGCCGCCCTTGATAAACCAGGTCTACAGATCGAGCGTGTGAAAGAACTCCAACGCATGGATCCGTCTTTAGTAGACATTATCAACTACTTTGAAACAGAACGCCTTCCCAACAACAGTTCCGCTGCCAGAGCCATCATGCACACTATTGATAATTACTATTTGGATCCAAACGGTCTTCTGTGCCACCTCTGGGTGCCAAAAGGGAGACGTGTTCCAGGTATTAAGTCCCAGCTGGTTGTACCAACCCCCTTGCGGCATGAGATTCTAATTGGTGGACACGACGACCCCTTGGCAGGTCACTTGGGTGTCAATAAGACCTACGAGAAGCTACGCGAACGTTATTATTGACCCAAGATGTTCGCAGACGTCCAGTTTTGGTGTCTCTCCTGTACTCATTGCCAGATGAAGAAAAGTCCTAAACAGCGTCAAACAGCACCCGTGCTACCTATCCCTGTTGAAGGAGCATTTGATCGCGTAGCAGTTGACTGCCTTGGACCATTTCCGGTTTCTAATTCAGGTAACCGATATATCGTGGTCTTCTCTGATTATTTGACACGCTACCCAGAAGCCTTCGCAGTACCATCTATTGATGCTCCGACGATTGCAGATCTGCTAGTTAATGAGATTCTACCCCGCCACGGAGCCCCGCGCACTTTGCTTTCAGATAGAGGCTCCAACTTCCTGTCCAGCCTAGTGAGAGAGGTATGTTTCCTTATGGATACAAAGAAAACGTATACGACCAGTTACCACCCACAATGTGATGGTCTAGTTGAACGTTTTAATGGTACTTTGGCCCAGAGTTTATCACATTATGTTAGTAGTTCCCAAAAGGACTGGGACCGGTTCTTGAACCCAGTGCTCTTTGGTTATCGCATCTCACCCTCTGAAGTGACTGGAGAATCACCATTCTTCCTTCTGTACGGCCGTCAGCCCCGCCTTCCAATGGATGTGTCAATGCTTCCCCCTCGAGACATCTCCGCATCGATAGCTGACCATCGTGCCAGGGTAGTAGAGAATATTGAAATAGCGCAACGTATTGCCAAAGAGAATATTCAACGTGCGCAACAGAGGATGAAAGATTATCATGATCTCCATGCCGTTCCTGTCAGGTTTCAAGTGGGCGATAATGTTTGGGTTTATACGCCTCGCAACCGCAAGGGTTTATCAAAGAAGCTCGCACATAACTGGCGTGGCCCTTACCGCATTGTTCAATTTCTGTCACCTGTGCATTGCATTTTACGCGCCTTGGATAACCGCCGGGTTTCTACCACTGTTCACGTATCTCACCTGAAACACTATTTCTCGCCAGATACGCGACCAATACGTCAACCTGCAGAGCTTGTCGACGATGCTTATTTACAGGAAGGTGATTTACCAGCTGATAGTTTTCTACAACCTGACGTGGAGGTCCCAGCCTCTGATCCCGAAGAGACAGCAAACGATACCGCGGAGCCTGAAACATGTAATATCTAACCCACGGTTCCTACGGAAACGCCTGCCCAACACGCGCCGTTAACTCGTTCGCGCGCTACTGAGATTCGCGCCCAGGCCTCTGCCGATTCAACAGACGCAAACCACACTGACCCTATTCCCCAAACCTCCGCTGGAAATGACATTTATACTGTCGAGAAGCTGCTTAAACAGCGCACAAAAAATGGACAGCAACAGTTCCTGGTGAAGTGGAGGGGGTTCCCAATGAGTCAAAATTCTTGGGAGCCAGTTACAAACATTCTAGATAAGCGTCTGATCGAGAAGTTCTACAAAGATCACCCACTCGCATGCCGACCGGACGATCCTGATTATCAGCCCCGAGTCGCGACCTTGATTATCAGTGACGCCTCAACCCGCGTTCCGATTGTTGCCGCTCTGTTTTGCGATGAGAGCGAACCTGATTCTTATGTTCGTAGTTTATTTACGTAATTCGCCTTTTGCTTTTCAATTTACAAGTCTTTCTTACTTTTCATTGAACCCCCGAGGCCACTATATTTAGGCTAGTTCGGTTTGTGCCGCGGTTCAGGCACGAAGGCAAATGCAAAATTTTCAAAAAACCAGAAAATCAAATATGAAATTTCAGCATAAACGTGGGTTTTAATATTTTCGATTCGCTGTGCTTTTTCTTGAGTTTTCTCGTGTGTTTTTGGTCGTTTTTTTCCTCTAATCAGCTGAGGACAGCTGAGACTTGGGGTGGGAGGAATGTGAAGAGATAATTTATTGTTATTCAGTTATTTTGCTTTTGCTGATGGAAATGTGAAAGGCCAATGTGGAAATCATTTGTTCTTTGGTCTTGACTTCTTTTAGCCGTAAACAACCTGTTGATTTATTGAGCGTTAACTTATTTGTCAAGTCATAATTGTATTTGGTCTTCAGAGTGTAATCAACCTGTAAGAGGCCGTTATCCACCTGCGTAGCTTTTGGAAGTAATTAATGTTTCAGGGCAAGCTTGGGTTTCCACCAATAGTCTTTTAGAAATGATTGTTGTGTTCTATAATTTACCTCGCTAGTGCATGACCTAATCTGTATCGCGTCATCAACTTAGAGTATTTACACCGGTGTTTTGTAAGATTTTCTTTGGTTATGTTCCTGACTCTACCCGCAGTATAGTCTTGGATTAAACTTCTACATTGGAGCCAAGTTCTGTTGTAATCATTGTCTCAAGGGTATTCAGCAGGCGTAAGAGATTCCGTGCCTTCCCGTAGCCAGCGAGTGTCCCCAGGAAAAGGCCTTTCCCAGAGAGTTCTAGAGTTTTTCCCCGTCCGTCAGTTTACCCTTTTGTGAAGGCAAAACCTGTTTCCACACTGGTGTTAAAGTGAAAAACGTGTTTTCACAACACCAACTTTATCCCAGTTGCAACAACAACAACAACAACATAAGCTTTATTTGCATGACTATAATTATGTAGTTACAGTATTGCAAAAGCTTTAATATAAAAAAACAAACAAACAAACAAACAAACAAACAAATCATAACAATGATAATGCAATGATGACTGTAGTCAATCAAGTGTCATCAGCATGACTTGATAACAAATTATTACGTAAATCATTACATAATGAGACAAATTTCAACAAATGTGAATTTACGGAAAAATTCTGTGAATTCATCAATTTAATTATTAATTCTGTGTAAGATAGCTGATCAAAATCGACAAAATTTTGTTGGATTTGATCGTAGAATTTCTCCCTTGGGATTGAGTATTTTGGACAATGGAAGAGAAAATGAAATTCGTCTTCAATTATACCAGAGTTACAAATAGGACAGAGTCTATCGTTGCGGGAAGTTTGATTATATCTTCCAGTTTCAATCATGAGTTTGTGGTTACTTATACGAATTTTCACTAAATCTTTCCTATTCGCAGAATTTCTAATTAAGTCTAGATAACTTGAAATTTTATAATCATGTTTAAATAAGCTGTAAAATTGTAGTTTCTTAGAATGATGGATTGTATGTTGCCAATATGCATTATATTTTTGTTTTATTATATCTATATAGTGTTTGATCTCAGCTTCACTTAAATTATTAGGATCAAAATCAGGGAGGTCATAATATTCAGATATTTTCATAAGATTATTGTAAAAGCTATTTTTACCATTACAGTGAAGTGCTAGCGAAGTACGAAAGGCTTGTTTAACAATAGTATCCTCGTTTTTACGCAGAAGATACAATATGTAATAAAGGATGTTTTTATAAATATTAATAATTAGTGGGAACCGTCCCAATTCACTTCTACTTGCAACATTTGAAGCTTTATTGCTTGCTTTATTGCTTAGTTGCAGGCCCTCCACTAAGTCCCCATCAGCCCGGCTATGGGCCGATCTGTGTATACCCTTATTGCGTTCGTCAGAACGCATCCTAATTTGGTGTTCCTGTGGTACAAAGGCAGAATTTTGGGGGTTTGGGGTAAAAGAGGCGTCTTTTCCAATTTAAAGGTGCAGTCAATCTAATCAATCTAAATATATAAGACAAGCCTGCGAAAATCTTGTGATACAAGGGCGCGAATGATATCACAGAGAGGTTTTTAAAATCATCAAAATTCCGACCTGAAGTTGATGGCCCTTGTTAATTCAAATCTTACCTGTAGTAACAGTTATTACCGCTGCCTTTCATATCCCAAACGTGGCCAGGAATCATGTAAATTCCAGTTTTCCCCAGCGCCTGCCAACAGTAAAACTCGTCTGGTGGCATTTCCTTGGCCTAAATAACAATGGCAATACAAACAACTCAATAAACTCAAAAAAAACTACACATTACTTTTGTCCACCCAAAATCCTTTCACTTTGCTCACCAAACAGACCACATACATAGAGGGGAATATCTGTATTTCAAAGAATCCCTCGATAAAGCCTTTACTGGGAGCTGTTACTAGATCGATACGACATATGGAATTTAGCAATAAATGAAACATGGAAAGTTGAGAAAGTGAAATTTTAACTTTCGCAGGACATTGTCAGCAGCCTGAATAAGAAACGATCATATAGCGTCCTTTTCACTTTTTCTAACCGAAGAACGCCTTTTATGAAAACTGACACGGCGGGAAACGGGTTGGCATTCTTCTAATATAAGGCGAATCCACGAGAATCTTGGCTTCTGGATCGCACTTTGTACATTCCGGATTTTATGCTGTAGATCCCGGATGGCGGGTACTGGATTCAGTATTCCTTGTCCATGAAACGTGGATTCCAGATTCCAATCGTTAGCGAGATTCCGGGCTTCATATATAGAGCAGGCCCCAGCCGTTAAAAAGCTGGATAACGCCATCCACCGGATAAATCTGTATCCAGTGGATAGTGCAATTGGTTTCGCTCATACCTATCCACTGGATAGTGAATTTATCCGGTGGATAGAGCTATCCATCTTATGAACAACCGGGTATGAATTCCGAATTTCAAACCCCTGAACTGATTCCAGATCAGTTTACAAGAAAAAAATTCCTGGGTTCCGCAATACGGATTACCGTACACCTAGGATAGCCATTACTGACAGTATTCTGCAGTGTGGCACTAGAGATCAGGGCCGGAAACAGGACATGATACCTTGGCTGCCTCGATAGCTTTCTTTGGAAGTGTTATCGTTGGAAACGCATACATTGCACCTGCCACCTCGTTACACTTAACATTTTCCATTGAGTTAAGAACTTCCGTTGTCATCTTTGCTTTCTTCCTGTAACAATCCTTGATGGATGTTACTTCCTGTAAAAAAATTAATAAATAAATAAAATAATAATAATACATTAGCCATAGATATGAAAAGACTGGAGATTCACTTTCATAATTTCCCTAGTACGTCGCACTTGAAGGTCATTTTCTATGCATTTAAGAAGACTGCCAAATATTTCGGGAATAAATCGGAATTTTTTTGTCTTGGAGGAAATCTCACAATGTTTGGGTGACAATACAATACAATACAATTCAATAAAATGGAAAGCAAAGCAATGTAATGCAATGCAATACAATACAAAGCAATACAATAAAATGCTATAACCTTTATTTAACGCGGTCAAATATGCTTCAGTAGCTAAATAGCTACTTTACAGACGTAAAGGAAGAAGGTTTAAATTGTTACAATTCAGATAAAGCCTGAAACATGTTATAACCGTAGCGGCTTATGAGACATATGCCTAAAAATAAGAGCACAAAACAGGAAAGGTCTAATTATCACAATGGGATTCATGCAAATAGTGTAATAAAAAAACTAGAAGAAATTAAGTTTTGGCGCGCAAATAATAGCGGTGAACTCGTTCACTCGCCGCCAGTCCCTAAGCAGGCGAAAGGATCTATAGTTAAATTGTGTTCTCTTTTGTACTATCTTGCACTTTGAATTCTGTTTTACTTGGCATAATTATATCAAAAAAATTCAGGAAAAATTCAGGAAGTATCGACATGAAATAAGTTATAATTTGAAACTGTAAAGACACCTAGAGAAACTACAGCTCATGTCCTACTTTGCTTGAATGATGCACGGACGCCAAATAATCGTTGTAGGTGATTAAAACAAGGAAGTTCAAGTTAACAAAAAGCATAATTCAGCAGCAAATTTTTAGTTATTTAGTGGGGGTAGATATATTTAGGGGTGAAACTGATGATGGCCAAGACAATTATTCATGGTAATTACTGAAGCTTTAATAGTGAAATATTATATCCCAAAACAGATGTGCAGGTAATTTATAAGAACGTATAAATCGAGGAAAGATTATTTTTCGCTGGAGTTACTTCCAACGCAGACGTCTTTTACAAGCCGAACTGATATTTTCCAAACAAAAACTATTAATATAACTTTTTCGCTTCATCAGTGGGGACATCCAGCAAAGCATTTGCGAAAGGTTAGTTATTTAAACAAAACAAAACGGCTGAACAAAACTAGCCTGTACACAGACTTTGTTTTATTTTTCTTTTCGTTCTTTTCGAGAACATTGGCGAGCGAGAACGAGCGCGGAGCGCATGAAAGAAAAATAAAGAATTTTCTCCTTCCCCACCCCTAACCCCTTCCGCTGGCGGTTAGTAAATCCTCCGCGGTTTTTGTTTTTTATCACGCGCGCTAGACGGACTTTGAATAGAAAATAGAGGGTCTGTGAACAGGATAGAACAAAACGAAACATATTAAAGGTTTTTACTGCGGTATCATGCAGTCAGTGAGCATGAATTTGATGTTAAACATACCAGTTACAGAGAGCGGTAGATATACTGAATCTCAAAGAAGCAAATATAAGTCCTACTTAGACCGCGGTTTAGGACATTCAGTGGACCTTCAGATCTTTTCAAGTGTAGTGGGGGAACCCAACGACTATTTTCTGTTAGAAGATTAAGCACAATCATTTTTTTCTGGAAATTTCTATCTAGATAGCCCGAGAAACTGGGTTAAAAGTTCCAGATGAAATTCATATAAGTTATTCGAAGTTTCAGTCTATTAACTGTTGTATAATTTTCTGAAGGTTTAGTCATCACTTCGTAAAAAAGGCCGGACTTCCAAAATTTTCGCCTTTGGAAACAGTAAAGGAGAGGGGTATCGCAAAATGGTTAGTTTCCAGTAAAAAATTAAAATTTAAAGCATCAAAGATTTTGGGACGCCCTAGGACAGACCGAACAGATTAAAAGTTTACAGAGAGTCTAGAACGCATTTGCAAAGCTTTGAAAACAATCTAAAAAGATATCCTAAAATGGTTTTTGAAGAATATTGGAGAAAGCCGGCGATGGGTATAACAGATATCTAATCTTTAAGAACCGAATAAACCTACGTTCTATACCTAGACCACGTTTTAGCTATAGGACAATCGGAAGTGGCCAGGAGATCTTTCACATGTTTCTGATGTAGGTTGTTTTAAGTAGCGCGTGTTTCTCTCCTTCTCACTATGCATGTATATGCCTAGATTGATATATTCTACGGCAATGAAAAATATTTAAATACAAGGATTGGCCGAGCCAAGCAACGTGGGCCGTCTTCATATGTTCGTGAAAAATTTCAGCGCCGTTAACCGAGTGAAATTGTTCACGTTTGCACGAAAGTAGACTCGGAAAAATGACTACGATTTTTTTTTTTTGCTATTAAGCTTTGAAAGTTCTTTTGACAGTAATTTCATTAGATCGCATGCATGCAACAATTTGTCCCTTCAGGCATCGCCTCATCATTCATCAAAAAGTCACTGCATACGGGGTAACAGTTGCTGGTGTCTGGGTTTTAACTGTGATGTTATCAACCGGCACTTTTATAATCAGACAACGATATGGAGAATGGTTATATAGTTATTACGTATGGCAATCATTCATTTGTTTGTGTCAATTGGTTATCTAGTTTGTTTCATACTCCTCCATTGTTATAAAATTTCTGTGTGGAGCGGTGAAATAATTATTGTATGTGTCGATCAAATAGTATAGAGCCGATTTGTTTTTTGGGCTGATTGACGAACAAAGTTCTACCAAAAAAAATATGGGGGTAGATATACTTCGCGGAAGATGATAAGCAAAGGAAATTATTCAAGGTTAGCTCACTCTTTAGTGCAATATTTCCCAAAACAGTCCGCATGTGTAGATAATTTAAGACCGGAAGATTATTCTTCGCCGGAGTAACACTGTCCAACGCAGATGCCTTTTACAAGCCTAACTGATGATTAATTTTTCAAATGTAGATGCATATTTTTCCCATCCCTTTATCAGAGGAGACATCCAGCAAAGCATTTTGTGAAAGGTTAGTCATTTAAAAGAAGAAAAACAAAAAAAGTTTTAACTTTGGTATCATACAATTGAGTATTTCTTTAAGAATAGGATATTTGACCTAAATCCAGCTTTGACCACAGGTGCAAACATTCAGAGGACCTTCAGATCTTTTTATGTGGTAGAGGCACACAAACACTTTTTTCTTTATAATATATGTTCAAAGAAAGTCTGTAGATTCCTATAGCTCGAGATAGATTTAAAACTCTTAGATGATCACCGCATCAATGACTCCGGTGTTGTTCCTGTTTCGCTGAGTGATCACTACCTCGTCTATTGTGTTTTAAAAGCAGGTGTAATTAAGGCACCACCGAAGACAATTGAATACCGCTCTTATAAAAACTTTGATGCGAACACCTTCCTAGCGGACTTGAATAACGTCCCATGGCACATCATTGAAAACGAGGAAGACATCGACGACGCCGTGTTTATTTGGAATCACTTGTTTTCTGAAATAGCTGACCTGCATGCGCCCGTGAAAAGGCGAAGAATACGAGGTGTTCCGCTCCCGTGGTTGAATGATACAATCAGTGAGGTGATGAAGGATCGTGATTTTCACCATCGTAAAGCCGTGAAAACCAATTCTGCTTTTCACTGGGCTCGCTATAGAAAGTTAAGAAATAGGGTCAATCGTGAAGTCAAGGCAGCAAAATCCAAGTATTATTGTGACTTGATTTTAGAGGCTAAGGGGATTCAGGAAAGATCTGGAAGGCGGTGAATGAGGTGTCTTCGCGCAAGACTAAATCCTCGAGCCCACAATGTATCGTAGTTGATGGTGTTGAACACACCACCCCAGCCTCTATTGCATCCGTGCTCAACTGTTATTTCTCATCCATTGGCAGAAGTCTTGCAAATAAAATATCAGCTGCTGCTATGTTCCCAGTCAGATCGGCCACGATGCTACAGTCTTTCTCGCTTGACGAAGTTGATGAGAAAACAGTACTCAAGCATCTGCTTTCTCTAAAGACAAATAAAGCTATTGGCTTGGACAACATCAGTGCGAGACTTTTAAAGTGTGGCGCGCGTGCTATTTGTCCCTCGATCACCAAGTTACTGAATCTCTCTATTCGCACTGGCAATTTTCCTGAAATATGGAAATGCTCGAAAGTGGCTGCACTTTTCAAAACTGGAGATAGGAGAGATGCGTCAAATTATCGCCCAATTTCTATTCTGCCAACAATGAGTAAAATTCTGGAAAAAGTCGTCCATTCCCAATTCTATGACTTTCTGAATTCAAATAATCTCCTTTCAAGCAAACAATTTGGCTTCCGTCCCAAACTGTCTACAACATCGGCTCTCACCAGTTTTGCAGATGAGGTCCTATTGCATATGGAGAGTGGAGAACTGTGCGGTGCAGTGTTCCTAGATCTGACCAAGGCATTCGATACCGTTGACCATACGATCTTGCTATCTAAATTGTCGGCTATCGGTGTCTCGCCCAGCACTCTACAGTGGTTCAAGTCTTACCTGAATCATCGTAAACAGCGGACTGCCTGTAGCGATGCTGTGTCTGACCCTCTCCCGATGACCTTTGGGGTGCCACAGGGAAGCATTCTAGGACCGCTTCTCTTCTTGGTTTATATTAATGACCTTCCGCTGGTTATAAAGAATTGCGAAGTGACTTTGTATGCTGATGACACGGTCCTGTACTACTTTGCTAAAGAGCCACACCTGTTAGAAGAGGCACTGAATGATGATCTCTTGAAAGTTGCCCAGTGGTTACATGGAAATAAGTTAACTTTAAATCTTACTAAGACGAAATCCATGATTATAGGCAGTAATAGGAAACTTGTTGGTATTTCCTCTTTCACGTTATCTATTTTTGACACTGATATAAATTCTGTAAGTAGTTTTAAATATTTGGGAGTTATGTTGTCTTCAACTTTCACATGGTCCGACCATATTGAGTATATTTCATGTAAGGTTAATAAAAACCTTGGTCTTCTACGTAGGATTAAGTATTATTTACCTTATGATGCCCGGTTACTTTTTTATAATAGCTTAGTGCTACCTATTTTTGATTATGCTGATTTAGTCTGGGGTGACAAGGACAATGTCTCACTTATGAAGGAATTGCAAATTCTCCAAAACAAAGCAGCTAAGTTGATATTAGATAGATCACCTCACTCCTCATCCACCGATGCATTGATTGTCTTGAGATGGCTGAATCTTGAAGAACGTAGGAAATGTCATCGATGTATATATGCATACAAGTGTATTAATGGCCAACTTAATCATTCTTTGGACATTGTAAAAAAGAGTGATATACATTCCTACAATACGCGCAATAATGATACTATCAAGCTCCCCAAAATTAAATATAATTGGGGAAAACAACGTTCGCGGTACCACTGTTTCAAAGACTTTAATGAATTAGAGAGAACTGTAAGAAACTCAGCAAGTTTTCCAATTTTTAAGAAGTGTCTTTTTTCTGCTTTTTATAATTGAGTACTTGTAGTGTGTATGTTTTAATTATTTCTGTAACTCAATTTTTTTTTTTTTTTTTTTTTTTTAACCTTTTTATATTTTAATTTTATTATATAATATACATCTCGTAATTAGGACCTCTATGTAAACCACTCTTGTGATGGAGCATCCTATTAAAAGATTGTTATTATTATTATTATGAATGTTCCATTGTTTGTCTCAGTTTTTGGAATTCAGTCTGTTAATGTTTCTACGATTAACTGAATTTGGGTTTTTACCTTTCTTTTCCCAGGTTTAGTCATCATTGGTAAACTTGAAGGACTACTAGAATATTTTCGGCTTTCTGAAACAATAACGGAAAGAGGTATCGGAAAAAGTTGAGCTTAGAACGCGCGCATTTTCAGAGCTATAAGAGCACTCTTAGTGACTGAAGTATTTGGAAAGAACTTTTATATATCTAAAGCTGCTCGTTAAAACGAGCACATCAGTTTTGCAAGTCCCTTAGCCCATTGTTATATCTAGGTTCCACTGTATATTGCCATATAAGCTGCTGTCGAGCTCACTATAGACGTCAGACCTAATTTCCTTCCTTAAGTCGTAAGGTTTTATTAATTCGGCGGAATAACTTGTTGCGATCTGTATTGGAGTTACAAGACAAAAAACATTGAAGACTTGAGTTTTAAATTAAATGGTGGCAAATTCATTTGACACAAGCTACGTCACATAAAAAATATTTATGGCGCTAACATCGACAAGAAGTTCGGTTGAATTTGAAATTGGTAGAAGATAACTGACAATGCAATCGACTTTTTCCGTTCTCACTATGGATAAATATTAATTGTCTTAAAAGGGTTAGCTGAAATGGTAAGTCATTCTTATACACTCAGGTGAACAAGAGCCGGCGTCAGTTAGTTAATCATTCAGCTGAAAACTATATATCAAACATTTATATTTTCGCCCTCAGTTTATAGTGAACTGATTGTAATGTCCCCTCACACGCCTTTGATATTTTCTTCCATAGGACAAAGCAACTAACCAACCAACTGAAAAACTTTCAGATAAGGTGAGCAGTTTTGCATACTTTTATCAGACAATTACAGATCAAATAATTTTTTAACGGAGCTTTAAATATATACAAGTTAAAAAAATACAATTTAAAGAAACAGTTCGTGTTCGTTTATTGCTCGAATGATAGACCGGGCGGCGATATACTCATTGCGAGTTCCGATCAAGTAGGGTCCATTTAATGTGGGCTGATTGAAAGAGGAAGTTCAATTGAACAACTGAAAGTTTAATTCAGAACCTTTTTTTAATGCGGTTCGTATATTAAGCGTAAAAACGATAAGCAAAGGCAATTAAATTATTTAAGCATTTTATCTTAAGTGCAATATTTCCGATCCCAAAACAGGTGTTCAGATAATTTAAGACCGTATTAATCGAGCCGGACGTTATTCTTCGCCGGAGTAACACTGTCCAACGCAGATGCCTTTTACAAACCTAACTGATGATTAATTTTTCAAATATAGATGCATATTTTTCCCATCGCTTTATCAGAGGAGACATCCAGCAAAGCATGTTGTGAAAGGTTAGTCATTTAAAAGAAGAAAAACAAAAAAAGTTTTAACTTTGGTATCATACAATTGAGTATTTCTTTAAGAATAGGATATTTGCCCTAAGTCCAGCTTAGACCACTGGTGCAAACATTCAGAGGACCTTCAGATCTTTTTATGTGGTAGAGGCACACAAACACTTTTTTCTGTAGAATATCTGTTCAAAGAAACTCAGTATTGTCTGTAGATTCCTATAGCTCGAGATAGATTTAAAATTCTTAGAGGAATGTTCCATTGTTTGTCTCAGTTTTTGGAAGTCAGACTGTTAATGTTTCTACGATTAACTGAATTTGGGTTTTTACCTTTCTTTTCCCAGGTTTAGTCATCATTCGTGAGCTTAAAGGACTACTGGAATTTTCGGCTTTCTGGAACAATAACGGAAAGAGGTATCGGAAAAAGTTGAGCTTAGAACGCGCGCATTTTCAGAGCTATAAGAGCACTCTTAGTAACTGAAGTATTTGGAAAGAACTTTTATATATCTAAAGCTGCTCGTTAAAACGAGCACATCAGTTTTGCAAGTCCCTTAGCCCATTGTTATATCTAGGTTCCACTGTATATTGCCATATAAGCTGCTGTCGAGCTCACTATAGACGTCAGACCTAATTTCCTTCGTTAAGTCGTAAGGTTTTATTAATTTGGCGGAATAACTTGTTGCTATCCGTATTGGAGTTACAAGACAAAAAACATTGAAGACTTGAGTTTTAAAATAAATGGTGGCAAATTCCTTTGTCACAAGCTACGTCACATAAAAAATATTTATGGCGCTAACATCGACAAGAAGTTCGGTTGAATTTGAAATTGGTAGAAGATAACTGACAATGCAATCGACTTTTTCCGTTCTCACTATGGATAAATATTGATTGTCTTAAAAGGGTTAGCTGAAATGGTCAGTCATTCTTATATACTCAGGTGAACAAGCGCCGGCGTCAGTTAGTTAATTATTCTGCTGAAAACTATATATCAAGCATTTATATTTTCGCCCTCAGTTTTTAGTCAACTGATTGTAATGTCCCCTCATACGCCTTTGATATTTTCTTCCATAGGACAAAGCGAGGCTTTACACTTCAACTTTTCTGACACCAACTGAAAAACTTTTAGTTAAGGTGAGCATTTTTGCATACTTTTATCAGACAATTACAGATCAAATAATGTTTTAACGGGGCTTTAGTTATATACAAGTTAATAAAATACAATTTAAAGAAACGGTTCGTGTTCGTTTAGTGTTCGAATGATAGACCGCGCGGCGATATAACCATTGTGAGTGCCGATCAAGTAGGGTCCATTTAATGTGGGCTGATTGAAAGAGGAAGTTCAATTTAACAACTGAAAGTTTAATTCAGAACCTTTTTTTGAGGCGGTTCGTATATTAAGCGGAAAAAATGATAAGCAAAGGCAATTATTTTAGTATTTTATGTTAAGTGCAATATTTACCAAAACAGGTCTTCAGATAATTTAAGACCGTATTAATCGAGCCGGACGTTATTCTTCGCCGGGGTAACATCCAACACAGAATCCTTTTACAAGCCTAATTGATATTTTGCAAACTCGTTTTCTGATTCGTCAGTGGAGGCATTCACCAAAGAATTTTGTGAAAGGTTAGTTACGCACAAGAAGAAAAGAAAATGCAACTCTATCGTAGAGTTGAGCATTTATTTAAGAACCGCATATTTTTAAACGTAAGTCCTACTGATAGACCACTGTTTGGGACATTTATAGGACTTTTTGGCCTTTTCAAACATGTGGTAGGGACCGGCGCAACGGTTAAATTTTTCTGTAAAAAAGCTATTCGAAGAGTCACAGAATTGTCTGGAAATTTCTATAGCTCGAGAAAAAAAAATTCCAGATAGAAAATTTCCATTCGTCTCAGTTTTTTGAATCTTTAAGTCCATTAATTATTCTACGATTTTCTGAAGTTCGTTTTTCACCTTTCACTTCCCATGCAGGTTTGTTCATCACTCCTAAAAAGCACTACTAAAATTTTTAGCCTCGGAAACAGTAACGGACAGAGGTATCGCAAAATGTCGAGTTTTCAGTAAACTATACAAAAGCATTAAAGATTTTTGGAACAGTAATGAGAAGGAGGTATTAAATTCGCATAGACTATTTAGAGGAGCTCTACTAGAATTACAAAACGGTTAAAAATCTTATAGTGTTCTCAGAAAGCATTTAATTTGCAAAGCTTTAAAAAAATCTAAAAAGATATCCTAAAATGATTATTATAGGATTTTTGAGAAGGCTGGCTTTGAGTATGGTGGGTTGTTTCAAGCAGCGCAATGTTTCTCTCGCTCCTTTCTATATAGTAGCCAGCTGAAAGCGACTTAGGCTCTCTTCATAGTTTCATATGAGAAGTTTCAGTTCCGTTAACCGAGTGAAATTGTTTACGTATAAAGTTATGAATACATGAAAATCATTTATGAGAACTGCGGGGTGAAGAATTGTATGAAAGAAGATCGTCGTAGTTATACTTACGCAACTTTTGCAGCTGGGAAAAGAAAGCCTTTTGCAGTTGCGTCTATAACTGCGATGATCCTCTTTCATATAATTGTTTATGTATAGTTTGCATCAACGTAGAAAAACAGTGATATTATCTTAGTACTAGCTCGGAAAGTTCCTTGACCATTCGCTGCTCAAAATCAAGAGTTCCCTTTTTATGATAACCTTTATAGCTTACAAAACAAGAAAACACGTCCATTAAACTTCCTTTGTTTCAGCAGAGACGCATGCGGAATAAAAACTAAACCGTTCGTCCCAACAACCGATACTGTCGATCAGCGTCATAATGTATCTCCATTAGTGATCTTTGCGGAACTAACATCAACCCTCTTTGTCCACGTTCTTTATTGAAATATTTTTCAAATTCAAACGAAAAAATAACAAGCCATGATATCATCCTAGTGCATCACCTGGCTCGCTGTATTCCTTACCATGTCTGTTGCTATAGTAACAGTGAACCTTCTATTAATCGTTCTTTTAATAAAAGAACCGCAGTCTTCGCACTCGTGTCATGTACCTAGTTATAAAGTAGCCTGCGTGGCCCCTACCCCTTTCGACGCCTGCTACGCAGGCTAGTTATAAACCTGACCATAGTTGATTTGTTTGTCGGAGGATTTTCTCACTGTTCGCTATTTGTAACCTTACTCTACTTATGCGAAATTGTGCAATTTCCGCACTTAACCCTGGAGCTGACATTAACAACTGGCTTTCTCTTCGTCTGGTTTCCTCTGACCTTTCTTACAAAAATTACAGTAATTTCATTGGATCAGATGCATGCAACAATTCGTCCCTATACAGCCCTTGGGCATCGCCTCATTAAAAAGTGAGTCTACGGGATAACAATTGCTGCTCTTGTCTGGCGTTCAAATTGATCCTTGTTAAATTTGTTTTTATAATAATACGTCAAGGTGCTCCCTTGGGTATAGCTGTAGAGATGAACTAATTTATATTCAACTTTGCGCTTATGAAATCGCATAATTAACTGATTAACGGTGCGTGAAACGCTGAGACTGTAATAGTTTTTCATTTCCTCAAGATAGATAGGAGAAAACGTCAGACAAACTTGAAATAGAGAGTTTTCAGTTCTACTTTGTGCATGTTTTGTTTATATATATCCGAGTTTTAGAGCTAAATAAGAAGACGAAATAAAGACTTTTCAACTCCACTTTCTGTTTGTTGTTTGTTTATATATCTGAGTTTTAGCACTAAATAAGATATAGAAAGCCGTTTCTCGCGTTGCTTTGTGATCGGTCCTCTTATTCCTATTTTCCTTTTCATAAACGGTCCGTAAACCGGGCTCAAGTTCCTTCAAGTCGAGGCAAGCCTATTTTGCCTATTGTAGTATTCGCTCATTAGTAAACCTATACCGAATTAGTATGCAGGAAATCCAAATTAGTATGCAGGAAGTCCAACGGAAGTCCAAAATGAGGTTAAGTTTCAACATAGTATACTACTAACGCATAAATTGCACCTGCCACCTCGTTACAGTTAACATTTTCCACTGAGTTAAGAACCTCCGTTGTTATATTTGCTTTCTTCCTGTAAGAATCCTTGATGGATGTTACTCCCTGTACAACGAGTTAAGCAAAAAAGAAATAATGCATTAGGCAAAGATATAAAAAGATTGGAGATTCCCGGCCTTTTATAATTTCCCTAGTGCGTCGCACTTGAAGATCATTTTCTATGCGTTTAAGAAAACTGCCAAATATTTCAGGAATAAATCGGAATTTTTTTTCGTTTTGGAGGCAATGTCACAAATGTTTGGGTGACAATACAATACAATACAATTCAATAAAATTAAAAGCAAAGCAATGCAATAAAATACAATGCTATAACTTTTATTTAACGCGGTCAAATGTGCTTCAGTAGCTAAAGAGCTACTTTACAGACATGAAGGAAGAAGGTTTAAATTGTTACAATTCAGATAAAGCCTGAAACATGTTATAACCGTAGCGACTTATGAGACATCCTTAAAAATAAGAGCACAAAAGAGGAAAGGTCTAATTATTCCGATGGGTTTCATGCAAATAGGTGTAATCAAAAAACTAAATGAAATGCATTTTGTCGCGCAAATAATAGCAGTGCCCTGCGAGAGAACGCATTCACTCGCCGCCAGTCCCTACCCAGGCCAAAGGATTTGTAGTAAATGGTGTTCTTTCTTTGTACTATCCTGCAGTTCTGTTTTCCTTGGCATACTTTTATCAAAGAAATTCAGGAAAAATTCAGGAACTATTGACTTACATCATCACTCATCATGGGTTGGGAGGGTTCAGTGGGCTCATAAATGGACTGATAGCGGCACAGGCGGCCCAGACGTAGTATGTGTCGCTAAGCTTGAATATTCACGTCGCGTATTAAACCTGGTCGTTTGCGGTCATATCGAAGCGTAAAGGTCAACAGTGGTTGTTGATGAGCGAGCAATTATTGTGCAGTTGCGATGGGTTTTGTGGAGCAAGCGAGCCAGAAGCAGGAGCACACGTTACCTGCAGATTAGCCGATGGTTATTTGGAGCGGATTCGTCGATTATTCTCGAATTTATAGCGCTTCGTGTGAAGGCGCGTGGAGATGGTCTGTTTGTTTTGTAGCCAGCCTTTAATTCTTCTTTAGTGGATAGTACCTACAATTGCAAAACTCAACAAAATGCCACTTAAACCGGCCAGGAAAGACAAGGATACGTTCAGTTGAAGGTATCTTAGCTTTGTTTTGTTATATTTTGACTTTTAGACTATTTTAGTCCATGGGAGTTTCGACGACTCATCGCATTAATTTGTCCATGTGAATATTAATATATTCATTCAGTGACACATACTACGTCTGGGCCGCCTGTGATAGCGGCTGCCATCGGCGCCCTTAGTATGCTGATGTCCGAGCCCACTGCAAAAAGCTATGTAAAGAGGACATGTATGTTTGTCCTGTCAATCGCGACATTTACATTTACATTTACATGAAATAAGTTATAATTTGAAACTGTGGGGATACCTTGAATGATGCACGGAGGCGAAATAATCGTTGTGTGTGTCCATCAAATAGGGTCGATTGGTTGTGGGCTGATTAAAAAAGGATGTTCAAGTTAACAAAAAGCCTAATTCAGCAGCAAATTTTTAGTTATTTAGTGGGGATAGATATAATTAGGGGTAAAAAATGATGGCCAAGACAATTATTCATGTTTTAATAAACTGAAGTTTAACAGTGAAATATTATTTTCCAAAACAGATGTGCAGATAATTTATCAGACCGTATAAATCAAGGAAAGAGAATTTTTCGCTGGAGTTACCTCCAACGCAGACGTCTTTTACAATCCGAACTGATATTTTCCAAGCAAAAACTAAATAGATACATGTATACTTTTTGCTTGATCAGTGGGGACATCCAGCATAGCATTTTGCGAAAGGTTAGATATTGATTTACAAACAAAACGAAACGGCCGAACAAATTAAAACTAGCCTGTACACAGACGTTGTTTTATTTTTGTTTTCGTTCTTTTCGAGAACATCGGCGAGCGAGAACGAGCGCGGAGCGCGAGAAAGAAAACTAAAGAATTTTCTCCTTCCCCAGCCCTAACCCCTTGCGCTGGCGGTCAGCAAATCCCCCGCGGTGTTTGTTTTTTATCACGCGCGCTCGATGGACTTTGAAGAGAAAATAGAGGGTCTGTGAACAGGCTAGGACAAAACGAAACATATTAAAGGTTTTTACTGTGGTATCATGCAGTCAGTGAGCATAAATTTATTGTCAAACCGTACCAGTTGTAGAGCGATAGATATACTTATCTTAAACAAATCATTATTTCCCCTCCCGTTTGAAGTATGGTAAAAGCAAAGTTTTTTTGCCCTATATCTAATAATCTCATCGTGTTCAATACAGGAGAGGGCAAGTTAAGGACAATCTTTTCGAAAACACCTTTAAGTATGAAAAAATTTGCCTCATTCAGCTCAAATTTTCCAGGGGGGGATAATATTTGGTAAAATATTCAATTATTTGCGAGTTTTTATCGTTGTAGAATTTATATCACGTTTTGTTTTAGAACGTGTTATATATTATGCGGAAACTAGAGAGGATAAAAGGGGACAGAGAAGGCATCCCCCATACACACCCTATTCCATAGGTAATTCGTCTCGAGTTATTTTTTAGAATCGGGATAAAGTTACCTTGCGCGCTGCGTGGATGTTTCGTGGAGTTTTCGCATGACTAAACGCCGTGCAAACCATGTCGCGCGAAAGGCAATGAAAGCGTACAGAGATCGAGAGCATTCCTAAATATTGAAGCGAAATGAGTCGCCGCTCACCTGGGAAAAGGGAATCGCTGGACTCTGACAACCCGTGCAATCAGTTTAACTCGACGTTTTTGTAACCTCAGTGCTTTAATAAAATGAGAAATTTAGCCGGTCTGTAAACCTGAAGAAGGCTGGTATGGCCAGCCGAAATATTGTTATAAAAAACAATACACGTTGTTTTAAATCAGCTTTGCTGTAGTCTATAATAATAAAAGACTAATAAAAGAATAAATTGTCAAACCAGAAATTGCTCTCTTCAAACTGTACATTATAAATGATCCTGAGAGAATATTCAGTGTGTTAAGGATTTCCCTGCTGTACTGTTAGCTCTATACAAAAGAGGATGGGCGATTCTTTTTTAATTTCCGTTTCGCTGACACAGCTTTAGCAGAAATCTCTCTTTAGTCGTATTCGTGGACAAAACGAATAGCAATATCGCTCTCCGCGTCTTTCGCCATTTTTTTCAGCGTCAATTCTTGAAGGACGCGTGGCTCTGAGCGTAGGTCATCCACGCGAAACACATTCGCGCTATGTGATTGGCTGTTGTCTAATCCCCCTCGGGATCTGTGGTCTTAAAAATAACTCGAGACGAGTTACCTATGGAATAGGGTGTGTATGGGGGATGCCGTCTCTGTCCCCTTTATCCTCTCTTGGCGGAAAAAATAACAAGCAAAAGCAAATATTTTAAACGTATTTTATCTTTAAAGCAATACTTCCCAAAACTGGTGTGCAGATAATTTTAAGAACGTATTTATCAAGCCGGAATTCGGAAGATTATTCTTTGCCGGAGTAACATCCAACGCAGACGCCTCAGTTCACAAGCCTAACTGATATTTCGCAAAATCTTTTTTTCCGCTTTGTCATCTGAGACGTCCAGCAAACTGCATTTTGTGAAAGGTTAGTTGCACACAAGAGATAAAACCTAACCGTAGCGGCTTATGAGACATCCTTAAAATAAGAGCACAAAACAGCCGATGGGATTCATGCAAATAGTGTAATCAAAAAACTAAAAGAAATACATTTTGGCGCGCAAATAATAGCGGTGCCCTGGCGATCGAGAGGAACGCATTCACTCGCCGCTAGTCCCTACGCGGGTCAAAGGATTTGTAGTAAATGGTGTTCTTTTTTTGTACTATCCTGCAGTTCTGTTTTCCTTGGCATACTTTTATCAAAGAAATTCAGGAAAAATTCAGGAACTATTGACATGAAATAAGTTATAATTTGAAACTGTGGGGATACCTTGAATGATGCACGGAGGCGAAATAATCGTTGTCTGTTTCCATCAAATAGGGTCGATTGGTTGTGGGCTGATTAAAAAAGGAAGTTCAAGTTAACAAAAAGCATAATTCAGCAGCAAATTTTTAGTTATTTAGTAGGGATAGATATAATTAGGGCTAAAAAATGATGGCCAAGACAATATTCATGGTAAACTGAAGTTTAATAGTGAAATATTATTTCTCAAAACAGATGTGCAGATAATTTATAAGACCGTATAAATCAAGGGAAGATTATTTTTCGCTGGAGTTACCTCCAACGCAGACGTCTTTCACAAGCCGAACTGATATTTTCCAAACAAAAACTATAGATATACGTTTTTGCTTGATCAGTGGGGACATCCAGCATAGCATTTTGCGAAAGGTTAGTTATTTATTTAGAAAAAAAAGAAAAAAAACGAAACGGCTGAACAAATTAAAACTAGCCTGTACACAGACGTCGTTTTATTTTTGTTTTCGTTCTTTTCGAGAACATCGGCGAGCGAGATCGAGCGCGGAGCGCAAGAAAGAAAAATAAAGAATTTTCTCCTTCCTCACTCCTAACCCCTTCCGCTGGCGGTCAGTAAATCCCCCGCGGTTTTTGTTTTTTATCACGCGCGCTCGATGGACTTTGAAGAGAAAATAGAGGGTCTGTGAACAGGCTGGAGCAAAACGAAATATATTAAAGGTTTTTACTGAGGTATCACGCAGTCAGTGAGCATAAAATTATTGTTAAACATACCAGTTGTAGAGTGATAGATATAGTTATCTTCAACAAATCATTATTTGCCAGCCTGTTTGAAGTATGGTAAAAGCAAAGTTTTTTTGCCCTAATCTAATAATCTCATCGTGTTCAATACAGGAGAGCGCAAGTTAAGGACAATCTTTTCCAAAACACCTTTAAGTATGAAAAAATTTGCCTCATTCAGCTCAAATTTTCCAGGAGGGGGATAATATTTGGTAAAATATTTAATTATTTGCGAGTTTTTATCGTTGTAGAATTTATATCGCGTTTTGTTTTAGAACGTGTTATATATTATGCGGAAAAAATAACAAGCAAAAGCAAATATTTTAAAAGTATTTTCTTTTTAGTGCAATACTTTCCAAAACTGGTGTGCAGATAATTTTACAACCGTATTTATCGAGCCGGAATTCGAGGCGTCTGCGTTGGATGTTACTCCGGCAGTTTACAAGCCTAACTGATATCTCGCAACGTCTTTTTTTCCGCTTTGTCACATCCAGCAAACTGCATTTTGTGAAAGGTTAGTTGCACACAAGAAGAAAACAAAATGCAACTTGACAAAAAGGTTTTAATTACGGTATGATAGAGTTGCGCCTTTATTTAAGAACCGAATATTTTTAAACCTGATCCCGACTTAACCATTGTTTAGGACATTCATAGGACCTTTTGACCTTTTCCGTGATGTGGTACAGGGACACCCAACGGTTGAATGTTTTGTGTAAAAAACGATAATTCGAAGAAGCACAGTATAATTGTCTGGAAATTTCTAAAGCTAGAGAAAAAAATTCCTCGATGAAAAATGTTCGATTCATCTCAATTTTCGACACTTTTAGTCCATTAATTTTTCTACGTTTTTCTGAAGTCGGTTTTTCACCTTTCCGTGACTTCCCAGGTTTGATAATCATTCGCAATAAAGGAGTTGGCCCTTACTACTAAAATTTTTGGCTACGTAATACTAACTGAAAGAGGTATCGCAAAATGTTGAGTTTTCCAGTAAAAGATTAAATAGCATCAAAGATTTTTGGAAGAGTAATAAGTAGGAGGTATTAAATTCGCATAGACTAAAGGAGATCTAGAACTACAAAACAGTTAAAAATTTTATAGTGCTTCTTAGAAAGCATTTGCAAATCTTTATTGAAAAACAATCTAAAAACTGATATCCTAAAATGATTATAATAGAATTTTGGAGAAAACCGCGGCGATACGTTCAATGATATTATATACCCACACATAAAAGCTTGTAATGTTTAAATACAGGGATAAGCCGAGCTGAAAGCGACTTACGTCCTTTTCATATTTTCATATGAGAAATTTTAGTTCCGTTAACCGAGTGACTAGTTTGCATTAACGCAGAAAACTATGATATTTTCCTAGCAGTAGTTCTAAAAGTTCCTTGACCATCAAGAGTAAGCTGTTCCCTTTTTATGATAACCTTCATAGCTTAAAAAACAGGAAAACACCATTAAACTTCCTTTGTTTCAGCAGAGACGCATGCAGAATAAAAACTAATTAAACCGTTTGTCGCAACAACCGATACTGTCGAACAGCGTCCTAATGTATCTCTTGATTAGCGATCTTTGCGGAACTAACATCAACCTTCTTTGTCCACGTTCTTAACTGAAATTTTTTTTTCAAGTTCTTCTGAAAGGTATAAACAAGCAACAGAGAGAAACAGGGAATTAAAATTGTGAAGCGAAAAAAATAGCAAGCCATGATATCTTCCCAGTGCATCACCTGGTTCGCTGTAGTCCTTACCATGTCTGTTGCTATAAGTAACAGTGAACCTTACCTATCAATCGTTCTTTTTATTAAAAAAACGCAGTCTTCCCACTCGTGCCAAATTGTACCTAGTCATAAAGCTGACCATATGTTTGTCGGAGGATTTTCTCACTCTTCTACGTATACCCTACTTATGCGACATTGTGAAATTTCCGCACTTTACTCTGGAACTGACATTAACAACTGGCTTTCTCTTCGTCTGGTTTCCTCTGACCTCTCTTACAAACATTGTAGTAATTTCATTGGAACAGATGCATGCAACAATTCGTCCCTATACAGCTCTTTTGCATCGCCTCATTAAAAAGTGAGTCTACGGGGTAACAATTGCTGCATTTGTCTGGGTTTTACCTGCAATGTTTATTATACTAATCCTTAAGAATCGAATGTTTAACCAAATTCCTATATTTAGCACATCTAGTGGACCTTTAGTCTTTTCATGTGGTAGCTTGGGGCACCCAACGACTGGTTTCTGTGAAATAGCTGTTCGAAGAAGCACATATTATCTAGAGATTTCTATAGCTCGAAAAAAGTTAAAAATTCATGGATGAATGTATCATTCATCTCAGTTTTTCGAAGTTTTCAGTCTATTAACTTCTCTGCTTGAAGTTGGGAATGGCTTTTCACTTTTCACTTGTATTCCTATATTTGGACATCATTCTCAAAAATGGACTACTTACAATAAATTTTGGGCTTTAAAATCAGTAACGGAAAGATGTATATCGGAAAATGTTGAGTTTTCTGTATATTTAATAGCATCAAAGATTTTCGAAAAAGTACTAGCGTGTTAATAAATTTGCATCGGCTGAAGAAGCCCAAGGATGACCAAACAGATACAAATTTTATAGAGTTTCATAGAACGCATTTGCAGAGCTGCTTTTTAAAACAGCAATCTTAAAGATATCCTCAAATGGTTTTTTGAGTAAATTTTGGAGAGAGGCGTCGTCGGATATGGTGGACGGGTTGGAGAGCGATGTTTCTCTCCTCCTCACTATCCTAAAAATACTTGCAATGGAAAATGTTAAAATAAAAGGATTGTCCGAGCTAAGCCGCGACTTAAGGCCCTCTTCAGTCATATTTTCATGGAAATTTCAGCTCCTTTAACCGAGTGAAATTGTTCACCGCTGACTAACAGTTTGCATGGAACATTTAATTTTTTGAGGTCTCACTATGGACATTCGATTGTTTTAGAAGGTTTAATTGAAGTGATATGAGGGAGAGTCACATTTTCATTTTGGTGATCAATTACTCCCTATATACCAAACAGACCTTCAATATTTTTAAAGAGCGAAATAAAAATGTTAAAAAAGTATTAATGTAATAGATTCAAATACAATTTTAGCCACAGTTAGATTGTTAGTTAACTAATTAGTTAGTAGTACCCTTTGCATTTTACCACGAACATTTTTTACTCCTGATGTAATAACATATGTTTAGCTGTATATATCTAGCCGGATTTTTGAAAACGTTATCGTCAAATGGACCTTTTCCGTCCAACAGTTTTTTTCGGCCAAAAACTATATCCAAAGTAGCTCATTATAAAAACTAAGAGTGCAACCATTGCTTATTTTTCTTCTCCTCCTTTCCTGATCTCCTCCGTCGCTCTTTCTTTTTCTCCTTTCCTTTTCCTTCGTTACTGTGATTTTGGAGCCGTTCTCGGGCTTATTAAGAAACCTGCCTTTTGACGCCTTTTCAGTCAAATGACTGCAAATTTCGTTAGGTTGGTTTTCCAAAAATAGGTTAGATATACTATAATCTATTTTATCAGCAGATGTAGAGCCATTTTTCTTTGGAAATGCTGTAAATAAACCGCCACCATTATGATAATGATAATTACTATTATTTATACTCAGGTGAACGAGCGCCGAGTAGACGTTAATTAGTTTTAAAAACATTCAGCGCTGAAACGAAATTTAATGCCCTCAACTTTTATTCAACCAATTTGTCCTAATCTCCCCTCAAACGTCACTGATATTTTTCCACAGGTGAAAACAAGGGTTTTCACTTCAGCTTTTGCAAAGGCAATTTGAAAAATTGTAAGTTAAAGGTGAGCTTCCTAATTCGTTGAATTATTATTCATGTATCTTCATTACTGTTTGTTCACCTCCTACTTTTCTTTTCTAAGTAATCAAACTTTATTCAATTCAAATTCTTTCTAAAGGTAGACGAACAACAGAAGAGAACGGGTAAAAGTGTGAAGTGAAAAGGAGTAAAAGAAAACGAGTCATGCCATTATCTTCATCCGAGTGCATCACCTGGTTTGCTGTAACCCTTACCGTGTGTGTGGCTATAGTAACAGTGAACCTTCTATCAATCATTGTTTTTATAAAAACCCGCAGTCTTCGCACTCGTGCCATGTACCTAGTTATAAGCCTGACCGTAGCTGATATGTTTGTCGGAGGATTTTCTCACCTTCATCCATTTCAACTCCTCTCACGATACTCATGCGACATTGTGAAAATGAAATTAAGCCCGGAACTGAAAGTGATAATTTTCTTTCTCTTCCCCTGGTTTCCTCTGACCTCTCTAACAAACATTGCAGTCATTTCATTAGATCGGATGCATGCAACATTTCGTCCCTTCAGGCATCGCCTCATCAAAAAGTGGGTCTACGTGGTAACAATTGCTGGTGTCTGGGTTTTAGCTGCAATGGTATCAACTGCCATTTTAATACTTTTCGAACATGGGAAGGAACCGTTGTATCGTCTTTACTTCTCGCAATCATACTGTTATTTGTGTCTTTTAGTTATCTGTGTTTCTTACTCTTCCATTGTTGTTAAATTTTTGTGTGGAGCGCATCCCCAGCACCATGGTGCAGACAACAGACAAAGGAAACTGACCGTAACATTATTCATAATGACTATCGTATCCTTACTGACGTGGCTACCACGTGGGGTTTTTGTTATTTTTCTTCGATTTCAATCTTTTACTAGTATCACGGAATTCCCTTCTTCCGAGAAATTAGTACGTTTGAAGTTTTCTTTAATCATTCTATCTTTTATGAACTCGCTTGTTAATCCCATCGTTTACACAATCAGAATTCCAGAGTTTAGGAAAGCTCTCCTGCTGTTATTTAAACGTCAACGAAGACAAAATGCCCGAGATATTCCTCTTCATGCGCTTTAATGTACTTTGTTTAACACTTGGAGGCCAACAAATGATTTCGTCATCTTCATAAAAAAAAACAGTAGTCGATTGTATACTATTATTGCGGCCTTTAAAGTTCGATAAAAAGGCCGTAAATAAATGTTTTGGTGCAATTTTTTCCTTGGTTGAAATGCTTTTTCCTTTGTTTTAAACTCTGATTCTCAATCGTACATAACCATACCGCAACACAAAGGAAAACAAAATCTAAACCATTGATGAGTTGAACCACAGTATTTCGTCAAATACTACAACTAAATATATAGAGCCGGTTAGTAGTCTCGTTTATATTTTCGTTACGTTTAGTATGCTTCCAAAAATATGAAAAGATAGCCTTTACATTTCCTTGTTTAGAGTTAGTCATTATGATTGTGGTCGCAAAACATGAAATATATCCATTATGTACATCAAGTGCAGAAGTTGTTTAGTTCTTAATTTGTTATTTCACAACGCGATATCTACTTAAATAATGCGACTTGTTTTGAAGGTAAAATACCGCTGTTAGTAAAATCAGCATTTTAAAGAGACTTTAATAAAGTTGCTATTTATATAAACAGGATTTCTTTACGTTCTTATCTGTGTCTGGAATATCACAGGGAATGGGCCGGAAAAACGCTGAAATGGGAAAAGCACACTTCAGTGTCCTAAAGATGGGAAAAGTCAGAAGATTGTTAAAAGTGTCTTTTTTTTCACGCCAATTTTAGGAGAGGATTATAAGAATGTTGTTTTTCCTCGTTGTGTGGTTAAGGACATTTGTGTACAGCTTGCCAGATACATTCAAGACTCTTTCTGCCACTATTGTTGAACATTTCCGGGTATTTTTCGGGAGATAATATATAGCCAAATCTGGGAAGAGAAGTCAATTGAAAAACTTTGAAAATCATAGATGAATGAAGAGTCATCAAAACTATTTAGCCTTTCTCGAGAAATAGAACTTTGTAAGCAAGTTAGAGTTTTGCCTCTTCAAACATATATTTTACGTCAGAAAACTTTCCCCTTATAAATGAGGATGGAGACATATCAAATAGTGTGGATTGAATATTGTCATCACTGGAAACTAAATCCAGTAAATCCATCTTGTCAGTTCGCGTCCTTAAACTGCGCCATGAATTCTTGGTGAAAGGTTCTTAATTAGTCGCTCAAACCCCAGGGGCCCCACTCACATATTTTAATGAAGGGGGTCCGACAGAGGTTCATTTTTATACCCAAAAAAATCCCAACTTCAGAATTTGTCTACCCAAAAAAATCCTTACTTTTTTTAACATACCCAAAAAAATCGCTCAGTGTTTTTGCATCAGCAAATTTTATTATTTATCTTCTGGAAAGCTATAACATGCCAACTTCAACTTTGGTTTTGGTCAAAAACAAAACCATGAAAACTATAAATTGCGCTTATGTTATTGTTGATTTGAGCTGATGAAAAATACAATACCCAAAAAAATCCCTGTGTTGTTTTCGCGACCCAAAAAAATCCCGGCGTCTTTCATAGACCCAAAAAAATCCCTTTTGGCCAAAATGTCAGACCCAAAAAAATCCTTCGGACGCCCCCGTCATTAAAATATATGAGAGGGGCCCCTGGGGCTCAAACATTGGGCGGAGTGAACGTCTCTTCAGAAGGAAGATTAGTTATCCTACCAAGAAAGATTAAAATATGAAACCATTTTAAGTTATTTCCTTCGTATGGATAGTGGGTCTGAAAAATCAAAACGTTTTGAATTATTTTAATTCATAATGTGGAGATAAAACTTTGTCCAATTTCATCAGACTTTCACACGCTGACAGAACGTCGCTTTTACAGACAAGTCGCTTTTAGGACGCCTTTTCCCACGTAGGTTTAAGCGCTGGTCCATACCGTATAATCCCGGTTGTAAGCCCTTCTATTTGTAAACAACAACTTTATCCCAGCTGCAGGCCCTCCACTAAGCCCCCATCACCCCGGCTATTGGCCAATCTGTATATACCCTTATTGCGTTCGTCAGAACGCATCCTAATTTGGTGTTCCTGTGGTACAAAGGCAGAATTTTGGGGGGTTGGGTGAAAAGAGGGGTCCTATCAAATTTAAAGGTGCAGTAAATCTAATCAATCTAAATATATTAGACAAGCCTGTGAAAATCTTGTGACACAAGGGCGCAAATGATATCACAGAGAGGTTTTCAAAATCATCAAAATTCCGACCTGAAGTTGATGGCCCTTGTTAATTCAAATCTTACCTGTAGTAAAAGTTGTTACCGCTGCCTTTCATATCAAAAACGTGGCCAGGAATCATGTAAATTCCAGTTTTCTCCAGTGCCTGCCAACAGTAAAACTCGTCTGGTGGAATTTCCTCGGCCTAAATAACAATGACAATACAAACAACTCAGTAAACTCAAAAAATATCGACACATTACTTTTGTCCACCCAAAATCCTTTCACTTCGCTCACCAAACAGACCACATACATACTTTCCTTGTGAGGGGAATATATATCTGTATTTCAACGAATCCCTCGATGAAGCCTTTACTGGGAGCTGTTACTAGATCGTTACGACATATGGAATTTAGCAATGAAATATGGAAAGTTGAGAAAATGAAATTTCAACTTTCGCGGGACATTGTCAGAACCATGAATAAGATGGGATCATATAGCGTCCTTTTCACTTTATCTAACCGAAGAACGCGTTTTATGAAAACTGACTCAGCGGGAAAAGGGTTGGCATTCTTCTAATATAAGGTGCATCAACGAGAATCTTGGCTTCTGGATCGCACGTTGTGGATTCCGGATTTTATGCTGTAGATCCCGGATGGCGGGTACTGGATTCAGTATTCCTTGTCCATGAAACGTGGATTCCAGATTCCAATCGTAGGCGAGATTCCGGGCTTCATATATAGAGCAGGCCCCAGCTGTTAAAAAGGTGGATAACGCTATCCACCGGATAAATCTCTACCCAGTGGATAGTGCAATTGGTTTCGCTCATACCTATCCACAGGATAGTGATTTATGCGGTGGATAGAGCTATCCATCTTATGAACAACCAGGTCTGAATTCCGAATTTCAAACCCCTGAACTGATTCAGCGGATCAGTCTACAAGAAAAAAATTCCCGGGTTCCGGAATCTGGATTACCGTACACCTAGGATATCCATTACTGACAGTATTCTGCAGTGTGGCACTAGAAATCAGGACCGGAAACAGGACATGATACCTTGGCTGCCTCGATAGCTTTCTTTGGAAGTGTTATCCTCGGAAACGCATACATTGCACCTGCCACCTCTTTGCACTTAACATTTCCCATTGAGTTAAAAACCTCCGTTGTCATCTTTGCTTTCTTCCTGTAAGAATTCTTGATGGATGTTATTTCCAGTAATACGGATAAAACACAAAACAATGCATTAGGCAAGATATGGGAATACTGGAGGTAATCACCTCTATAGAATTTCTTTAATGCTTCGCAATTAAAGATCATTTCCTATACATTTATGAGAAGACTGCCAAATGTTCCGGAAGAAAACAGAAATTTTTGTTTACTCGACCTAGTCCCTTAGCGACTCCAGCGCTTGGCAAACTTTACTTGCGTAAGACTCGAATCTCACGTTTTGTTTGGGCAAAAGAATTAGTGGAAACCTACCCTGGGTGCCAGAGACTTTTCATGCACGGATTCCGGATCTTTGTCGCTACTCGTGCCTTCGGCCTTAGGCCGACGGATCCCGCCACCCGCGAGAAAAAAAACCTCTGGTACCGAGGGTACTTTATTTGGCTATGGTTAAGGCCTTTTAATATATCACTTCTGTGCTTCGCCTTTTTCAGATATTTAAAATCGACGGCGTTAAGATGGGATACAATTGCTTTGGGGGACTGGGACTAGTTGAAAAAGCCGTTCAATTTCTAAAACAGTAAAAGATTAAGTCCAAGCACAGTTTTGTAGATGCTTGCATTACACATTGTCCTAAACCAGTCCGGTTTAATGACTCAGAACAAAAAAGTGTTGCCTTTTTTCTTTAAAAACGTTTTATTGTTTTCTGGCCGTGTAGAAACACGTGACAACATTTGCATAATTGAAAATCACCTTATTGACAGAAACCACACATGTATGTATCTGGCAAAGTCTCATCTTTTTACTGCTTAAGTGTTCAGAGATAGACCACCCCCATCACTTTTTGACCGAATCATTGGGGACCCATGCCTTAATTTACCTGAGATAAAATGGCACACATTCAGGAGAAGTCAAGGTGAATAATAAGTATTGTATACTTCATTTCGTTTATCATGCATCATGAAAGGTTAGCATCAGGTAACATCGGCTGAAGTCAGATTGTTTCTTTCAGTAAAATTACATGAAGAACAACTTAAGTCCAATTTTACTGTATAATATTAAAGTGAGATAGAAAAACCCCACTGTGATGCTTTGAACTCGGGTCACTTGCTTTATAGCCTACATCCATATCCACTACACCATCGAGGACTAGCTGCCAAATCCAGTAATTTTTAAAATTTACATGTTCTTATATACGCCGTACCGTACCCCATTATAATATTTGAAAGCTAACCGTTTTCAGTTCAGTGCTTAACCCTAATCACTGCATATCAGTGTTTAACTCTCTACTGTGTTCTCTCCATAACTGGCACTCTGTAGTTTTGGTTTTTTTCAGCTATTCTAGCCTCATTCTGCATTCCAGTCTCGTTCCATTATGGAAATAATGCGTTGTGTAAAATTCACAAGGTGTCCAATCTGGCTTCACTCGATGTTATCTAACGCCAAATTGTTAAAACCTGGAACCATGTTACAACCCGAGCACTAGAGACATGCTGAAAAAAAAGGAAGGTTCTAATTGTCCCGATGGGATTCATGCAAAATATTGAAATAAAAAAACTAAGAGGAATACATTTTGGCGCAAATAATAGCGGCGCCCGCGAGGGAGGAACGCATTCACATTGCTTATCTCGCCGCCAGTCCCTACGCGGGCCAAAGGATCACAGTGCAATATCGCTCTCTAGTTGCTATCTTGCATTTCTGTTTTACTTGGCATACTTATATCCAACAGATTCAGGAAAAAAATGTTTTAACGGAGCTGTTGGGATGAAATTAATGATACTAATAATCTGAAACTACATCGATACGTAACGAAACAGCTCGTGTCTTAGTTTGCCTGTTGTGCTTGAATGATGCACGGAGGCGAAATAATCATTGTATGCGTGGATCCAATAGGGTTGATTTGTTCTGGGTTTATCGAAAAAGAAAGTTCAAATTAACAAAAAGCCTAATTCAGCAGCAACTTTTTACTTATTTAGTGGGGGTAGATGTATATTAGGGGGTAAAAAATGATGGCCAAGGAAATTATTCAAGGTAAACTGAAGCTTAAATTAATAGTAGAATATTATTTCCCAAAAGGATGTACAGATAATTTAAGCCCGTATTTATCGAGCCAGAAGAGTATTTTTTCCCGGAGTAACATTCAACGCAGACTGTTCTGTCGTAATTGTAATAATGTCGTGAACTGTAATACCTGTCGTAAATTGTAATAACAGTCGTCGTAAATCGCAATATCTGTCGTAAATTGTAATAACAGGGTGAAACAGCTGTCTATGGCTACCATCCCGCACTGTTTTGAGTTCTTTCGGTGTCGTGTTGTAATAACCAAGCTATCGTAAATTGTAATAACACGTTGTCGTAAATTGTAATAAGCCGAGCTCTCGTGAATTGTAATAACACATTGTCATGTTTTTTAATGAGCAAAAACTTTTTTGTGATAATGAGTTTCTTCTTCATCAGAATAATAAAGGATTTTCATATCACTTGCTTTGCACTTAGCCTTGCTTTGAAACAGAGGCTTGGGGAAACTTGGAAATGGCCTAGCCACTCAACCGTGACAAGGGGTCAAGAGTTTCTTTTTCCCATAAAATTTCAACACTATGCTAGTCGTTTACTTCTCGAACAACCCGAATTAAACTCACTACAGATACAGCTAATTATTGAGTCGCGCAAAATACACAAATGATACACAAGACAAACGGACACTTTGTTTGACACAAAAACTCTAACACGTCTTAACAGCTCTAATAGTTCAATCCATCGGATTGATTCCAACCCTAGTCTAAGCAAAGTTTAAGTTACAAAAGGTTACACTGTAATCCATCGCGTTTTCAAGTTTCTTTTCCTTATTTTTACGCAAGGAATTGGGTGAGCCTGAGCAACATATCACGGTGGCGCCTTATTCTTGGCTATATTCTCTAGTCTTGTTTTAATTTAGTTACTGCGGGGACTGCGGAACACCAGAGCATGGGGACTTTTTCGTGAATTACTGATAATTCATGTTTCTCTGTATAATGACGTCACCAGTGACAATAAATGTGTTGAAGAAATACTTTATTGCATACTCTTTGGTCATAGTCATTACTTGTTTGTCGCGACTTTTGTCATTAACGTAGAACAATAATTAAAGTCGGACAAACATTTCAAATTAGTCTCACTGACGTCAATTGTGCATGTGCTATTTATGCGGTTCGAACTGTCTCTAGCCCCCAACCTCAACGCCCCCCCCCCCCAACAATATTTTGTAATGGCCCCTATGATCAGTACGTGGTGGAAGTAACAGGCTAGACTACGAGTAGTCCCCCATGTTTCCTCAGGGATAGTAGAGCGAGCGAAACGCGAGCGCGCGTGAAGAAAATCACCGCCAGCAAGAAAAGGCGACACCCGGCGGGGAGAGACGCCTTTTAACTCGCGTGGGGTGATTTTCACACGCGCTCGCGTTTCGCTCGCTCTACTATTCCTGAGGAAAAATGGGAGACTACTCGTAGTAAATCGGTTGGTTGATTGTTTCCAATACGTTTATTAGGTGGTCGGTGGGATGGTTTACTTGTTGCCATAATGCTGGCTAAACAATAGCTTAAATGTTGTTGATTGAAAAAAACATTTCCGTATATAAGCCCTTGACATTAAGAACTATTACAAAATAGACAATGTGTTATAATTACAATTCACGACAGCCAGGCTTATCAGAAATTACGACAACGTGTTATTACAAATTACGATAGCTTTGTCATTACAATTCTCGACAACTGTTTTTTCATTTACGACAGATATTACAATTTACGACGATTGTTATTACAAGTTACGACAGAAAACAGACGCCTTTTACGAGCCTAACTGATGATTTTCCAAAGATAGATATATTTATTCCATCGCTTCATCAATGGAGACATCCAGCAAAGTATTTTGTGAAAGGTTAGTGTCCAGTTATTTAAACGAAGAAAAGCAAAGAAACAAAATGGTTTTAACAGGTGAGCATTTTTTTAAGAACCGGTATTTGACTTAAGCCAGACCGCAGTTCCAGCACACTCAGAGGACCTTCAGATCTTTTTATTTGGTAGGGGCATCCTGTAAAATATCTGTTCAAAGAAGCATAGTAGAGGGTCTCGATAGGGTTAACCGTCAACCGTCAAATGGTATAAAATTTAACCTTCAGCTGCGTGAAAAAAGGCAATTTTTTTAATACCGTCAACCGTAAAAAATGCAGAAATTAATATTGACTGTCGAAAGGGTGTAAGGTATTTCATATCTCACTTAAAAGGCCACTAACCTTCACGACCTTCTTGCTCCTAAAGAATCCTTAAACTGGGAAAACCTGATCCAGTTCCCATGTTCTCAACTCACTCTCT
Source organism: Porites lobata (assembly GCA_942486035.1). NCBI lineage: Eukaryota > Metazoa > Cnidaria > Anthozoa > Scleractinia > Poritidae > Porites > Porites lobata. The sequence continues at coordinate 87,349 of CALNXK010000356.1, forward strand.
CCAGACATTAAAAAAAAAAAAGAACTCGCTTGTGTATGTCGTTGCAGCCAGGTAGACACACAGTCGTTTAAAATAAAATAGTGCAACCCTCATCAAACAGTTTGCACCAACAGGCAATAGGTCAACAGAGTAACCACACAATAGCTAGCAAA